>JAVKPL010015255.1:0-96742 GCA_032173675.1 Gastrolobium villosum | reverse complement strand
AAGCACCGACACTTTAAAAACCCTGACGTGTCGTCTCCGACACTCTCTGACACTCCGACACTCACCGACACTCCAACACGCGTTATGAAAATTCAAAAAAATGTTCAAAGGTTGCATTGCGTTGAGATTTTAATTCCAACTATTAGATTCGTTGGATTACAATTACCATTTTTATTAAGTTTAATATAAATATTTGGGATATCTTTTATTTCTTTGCAAAATTGATGAATATTTTAAGTTTAGTTTCTTTTTTTATTAAATTATTGAATATTAAATATAATTTACACTACATAAATTAAAAATATTATTTAATATCAAAACGTGTTCTAACATGTCAAAATCTAACATTTTTTATAGTTAACGTGTCGGAGTGTCGTGTCGTATCGTGTCACGTGTCCCGTGTCAGTATCGGTGCTACATAGATCCTTAGTTTCTGACTGTTCAGAATATTTTTCTTGTACAGGGAAGAAGTTGAAGTTCCTCCTGTTGCTGTTGCAGCTGAGCCAGCACCTGCTATTCCAGGTGAACCCATGGACATCATGACTGCCTTACAGCTTGTGCTTAGAAAATCATTGGCTTATGGTGGTCTTTCAAGAGGTCTTCACGAAAGTGCGAAAGTGATTGAGAAGCATTCTGCTCAGCTCTGTGTTCTAGCAGAAGATTGTGACCAACCCGATTATGTCAAACTGGTGAAAGCTCTTTGTGCAGAGCACAATGTTAGCCTGTTGACAGTTCCAAATTCTAAGACTCTTGGAGAATGGGCTGGTGTAAGTGTCGTTGACTCTGAACCATGTTACTTCAATTCATTGTGTCATTCATTAATTCCCAATTCCCAAATTTAGTTGATAAATGTTGATTTGTGATTATTCTATATTTATATTCCCAAACCTAGTCTTATTGCATCATTTTCTTGTATTAAATTTGGTGGATCTTTTCCTTGCAGTTGTGCAAAATTGATTCAGAAGGAAAAGCTAGGAAGGTAACCGGTTGCTCTTGCGTGGTTGTCAAGGTATGACTTGTATTTGACATTGAAATGTTTGCTGGAGTGCTTTGGTACACTATATCTAAGTTTTTGCATCTTGCAGGATTTCGGGGAGGAACATGAAGCCTATAACGTTGTTCTGCAGCATGTGAAAGCTAACTGAGTAACAATTTGCCTAGTTTTTAAGTTATTGTATGAGTCTATGAAGATGATTTTTGCCTAGATTTATGTGAACCTGCCCAGTGTTTTTGATGGTTAAATACAACTATGCTCATTCTCGTTGCTGCTGTTACTCTAATTCAATTATACAACTATCCTGTTGAGACTGATCTGAAGAATTATTTACATAAATCTATTTTATTTTTAATACGTTTCGTTTTGAGCTTGTTACTCTAAAACCTTACGTTTCGTTTACGTTTTGCGATTTCCCGAGGAGGGCTATGATCTCTCCTGGATTTATATGGGAATGAAAACTGGAAAACAAGCTCAAAACATAAAGGCTCACAAAAATGGCACTGATTTTCCACCTTCTGAAATCCCTACTTCCAGACTAGATAAATTTATGGCAAATACTGAAAATGTTAGTGAAGCTCTTGGTTCACCACCTAAAACTGATGACAATACTGATGGAAGCCATCCCAAAAGGGGTTGTCTAAGGAAAAGAATATCACAGTGAATGAAAATGTTGACCCTAATTATGTGTCAATGTCAAAGGAAGATAATTTGAACCCTCTACTTAGGTTATTATAGGAACTATTAGATTTATAAGGAAGCGATTTAAGACCTATTGGTATGTCTATCGAATCATCATTGTTTCACTAACACAAGACATCTTTTTTAAGCGCAGATCTATGAACAACCTCCTTGTGTGTAAAATTCCTTCACAAACTGATATCTTATATTTCTAACATCCTGAATTTCAAAAATACCACACCCTCTTGGTGGTATTCTTGGATATCATTTTAGATATATAAATTATTCACAAATCGGAATTTTGAAAAAATTAAATTCCTGAAAAAAAATTCAAAAATCTTCTATGGATAAATGACTTGTATGATTACTTCATCGGTGTCCTCAATTATTCATAATGTGCAGGGCACAAAAAAAGCAATGAAAAGTCAGACTCAAAGTCAGCTAAGGGTATGTTTCCCCAAAAAAAAAAAAAAAAAGCCTTGTAAGGGTGGAAGTGTCAATTCTCAGTCCACGTTAGTCTTCATGGCAGAAATAACATTTGGGTTCAGTAAGTATTTTCCTGGTATCTTTAAATGACATCTACTTATGGATAAGAAGAGGGTTAGGTATCCTTGAGAAATTATAATCATATAAAAAATAGATCAATAATAATAAAAGAAGAGAAAAAAATATATTAAAATAAATAATTATAAAATCATAATCGTTAATTTATTTTTGTATAGTTGTAATCTTATTACATGTCTATATCATTTTTTTTCACATAAGAGAATTCATTTTAAGGAAATATTTAATATGGTGCAGGTCCATCTATGATTTAGTAATCTACTATGATTTAGTAATCTAAGCCTATAAAAAATGAGTATTTTCTGACTGACTTGCTTATATGGAGGAGAGATGAATTTTGTTTTTTTCTCTAAATGGCAGCTCTTCAATGGAAGGAATAGGTGTGTCACGACTACTATAAATACTCTCCCATTTTAGACAGCATCTGGAAATCTAAATCTGTAAAATCAGCTAGCAAATCTGTGGATACTTTACTTGGGCCCATGAGAGGCCTGATTTGGCTCATAAATCCATTAATGATCCACCTAAAACTACTGAGGAGCAAGACTTTGATGGGAAGCCTAGAAAAGAACGAAGACTAGAGGGGTGTTATAACAAGTAAATCCTATTATTGTTAAAACTATGGGAGAAATTGAGTGATTATTATGAGATCCCCCAAAATCCTTGTTAATTGATATGAATATTTTAAACTTCTCCTAATTTGCGGATTTTTAAAGTATTTTAAAAGGGTTTTATAAATCTCATTTTGCATGAGAATTGAAATCTCATGTCATAGAAGATAAAAAATATGTGTGATCCATGTGTTAGAAAAAATCATATGTGGGACTTATATCAGCACAAAAATCGAAGGATGTGTGGGAAAGTTCCAACTCTCATGTTATAAGAGAATTATAAAACGTATCTTAAAAATCTAAACAAGTAGAAGGAAATTTAGTGCTTGACCTCACCTATTCTTCCCTTTCATTTTTTTATTTTATAATTTCTTATGATTTCTTTCTATTTATGTACCGCTTCCGTATATTTTGTATCAATGTACAACCTGACGTTTGATGTCCGTGTAGAGTTTACCCGTGAATTTTATTATTATTTATTTTTTGTTAAACGATACAATCTAAATAATTATATAACTATTTGATTGTTAATCTTTCTTGTTTATTTTTTTAAAATAAAAAAGATAAAAAGAAACTACCTTTAACTTTTTAAATTTTAGGAAAAAAATCTTATTGGTTAATAAAAAATAATATTTACCATTATTTAAATAGAACAGTTCTTACATTCTTGGTGATTCCATTCATCAAATAAATTAATGGTGATTCTATGGCTTTTTCACCCTTTTATCCCTCATTAATTATTTAATAATCATTTTGTCCCTGATTGCAAACTATCTACCAATCTTCCTTTCTTTAATCGATTAAATTTAATATTTAATCGATTAAATGGTCAAATGAAGATTTAATTGATTAAATCTTCAAATTAATCAATTAATTCTTTCTCTTTATCAGAAGAACAACCTTATGTATGGAAGATTTAATTGATTAATTAGGGAGATTTAATCGACTAAATCTTCAAGTCAACGATTTTTGCCTATTTTGACCATTTAATCAATTTTTTTGGCTTAATCGACTAAAGAGGGGCAAATTGGTAGATAGTTCTAAGTGAGGGGTAAAATGATTATTAAATAATTAATGAGGGACAAAAGGGTGAAAATGCCGTGATTATATTCTCATGCTTATCATTATACATTCTCTTATTATTATATATTTGTATTCGAGGGATCAAGTTTTTTTTTTTTTTTTGGTATATATAATTTCATGTCACCTAAAAATTCATTGCTGTAACGAATACTCAGCCACGGTGGTTGACGACTTAAAATAGAGTAAAAACTCGAAAGGTCTTGAAATTACGTTATTCGCCAACTTTTCTGGTTCTAATTCAAACAACAAAATCAAAGAAAATCGTACTTTCCCTCTTGCGTGTGCTTGGTATAACTGATAATTTTGGGATTCTAAGTTCTGGATGCTTCAATTTGAATGTCTTCACTCACCAACCCCAAGGATAGGGAAGGTACACTTGAAACTTCCAAATAAAACGTGGCACTAATTAGCCGTACCCTATACCTTTTACCATTTTGCCAAAAGTAATTTGGAATCTATATATGTTTGTCCAAAACGTGCGGTAGATGAAATAGGAGAATATAAAGCAAAATATAATATGACCAAATGTAGCACAATTAAATTAAAAGGCTTAATTGTAAGGTGATTCGAGATTTCCGAATTATGTCCGTCTCTTAATGACTTTTGTTCAAATTTGATCTCTTAATTTTTTTTACTCTAGGAGTTTATTACCAATTCCAAATAAAAAATGACTTCAATTGTATATAATCTAAGAATTTAATAGAAATCTTTGATAATTTTAATTTAAGGTGAAATCTGTTGATTTGATTAATATATTTTAAGTGGAAGTGGGTTTAAGTGGTTTGCTTTATTATAATATTTGTTCATGCGTTATTTGGTAAATAATAAAATTAGGAAATAAAGAGACAAAATTTTTTTTTTTTTCAGAAGTACAATTTTTCAAGTTAAAAAATTCTTATCAAATAGATTTTTTCTGAATTTCATGTTATTGAATCTTAATGAGTTACAAACTTGATTATATAGTACATCAGAAAGAGAAGAAAAGCTACACGTGTAGCTTAAACTAACTAAGCTATAACTAAGCTACTGTAAAACTGAAATTACAATTATGGGTGTTAACGGGTCGAGCCGAGCATTGGTCTTAAAAAGTTAAGCTTGTGTTTAAATGTGTCAGCTTTTACAAGCCTGTTACCTGTTATGACTATGATTGTCGGCCTATGGCCTGACTTATTTATAAAAAATAAAAACCTGATTTAGTCTGTTTATAAAAAATAAGACAACAAATTTTTTTCCAAATAGAATATACAATCAACATTAGTAATTCCATAAATATTCATAAATTCAATGTATATCGAAACATCATAATATAGAATAAAATCATTCAAAAAATCCATTAAACCAATAAAATGGGGTGAAATGGATTGAGGAGAGAGAAATATCTATTACAAGTAGTATAAAAAATATAAAATAAAAATAAAAGTTAATATACTAGGCCAGCCTGAGAGGATCTAAGGTCAAGCTTTTAAATTGGAGCCTTAGGCCTTTTTATTAAACGAGCTTTTATATAAGTCCAAACCCGGTTCCAACAACCAATTTTAGACATGTAAGCTCAAACCTTCACGAGCCGAGCCAAAGGCCCCTGAAAGTCCCCTGGTTTGTTTATCACCCCTAATTACAACTAACTCCATAAAACTAGGAACCAATGGAATTAGGACACGTCAGCTATTTATCTCAACACTATAACTACGTGATATCAGCAATCTGTGAAGTCTGTGAAGAAGCCTCATGAACTTGATCTTGATCATGCATATTCGTTGACACCCCCCCACAAGCGGGACGATGTATACCATGGAGACCCAGCTTGCCAACCATAGTAGCAAAGGGGGCTGGATGGAGGGCTTTGGTGAATAGATCCGCCAATTGAGCAGAAGATGAAACTGGAAAAAGACGCAACAAACCAGATTGCAGTTTCTCTCGAGTGACATGGATGTCAAGCTCAATATGCTTGGATCTTTCATGAAGAGTAGGATTCTTGGCTAGGTAAATGGCAGAGACATTGTCACAATACACATGAGCAGCAGTGGAACATGGAACATCAAAATCCCGAAGGAGATAAGTAATCCATTGAAGTTCACAAGTCATAGATGCAAGTGCTCTATATTCAGCTTCACTAGAGGATCGAGACACTGTCGGCTGTTTCTTGGAACGCCATGCAATTAATGAGGAAACAAGAAAAACACACAAACCAGTGATTGACCTCCTTGTATCTGGGCAGCAAGCCCAATCAGAATCAGTGAACCCACTTAACTGGAGAGAATTATTAGAAGGAAAAAATAAGCATGTAGCAAGACAACCTTTAATGTAGCGCAACACACGATTGGCAACAACAGAGTGGTCTGAAGTAGAGGCACTAACAAACTGACTTAATTGTTGAACCGGAAAAGAAATATCTGGACGGGCAGTTGTCAAATATAGCAATCGACCAACTAAGCGTCTGTAGGAAGAAGCCTCAAGCTCAGATAAAGGAGTGCCAGCAGTACGAGACAAACGAGTTGAAGGAACCATTGGAGTGGAAGAAGGTTTAGCACCAAGGAATCCAGTATCAGATAAAATCTCCAAGGCATATCTTCTTTGATTGATAGCAATGCCAGTTTTGTTGCGAAAGATTTCCAGGCCCAAGAAAAATCTCAGAGAGCCTAAATTCTTGATACGAAACTGATTGTCCAATGTTGTTTAACTCGTTGAATCTCATCATGACTATCACCTCCCAACACTATATCATCAACATAAATGAGGAGAACGGTGAAATAACTGTTATGGTGCTTAGTAAACAAAGATGGGTCAGCAGCGGAGTGAATGTAGCCAAGTGAAACCAAAGCACTGGTTAATTTGGAATGCTATTGTCTACTAGCCTGTTTCAGACCATATATCGACTTGTGGAGATGACAAACTATTCCCGAGGGAGCCTGAACACCAGGAGGAAGAGCCATGAAAACCGCTTCATTCAAGTCACCATGAAAAAATGCATTGTTGACATCTAGTTGCTCAAGTACCCAATTTTTGGCAGCTGCAATCAAAAGGAGTGTTCTGACCGTAGTCATCTTTGCAACCGGACTAAAAGTATCGAAATAGTCTACCCCCTCTAATTGAGTGTATCCTTTGGCAACCAACCGTGCCTTGCATCATTCAATAGTGCCATATGCTTTATACTTCACTTTATATACTCATTTACAACCAACCGTATGTTTCCCAGGTGGGAGCTTCACAAACTCCCATGTGTGATTCATGTCTAATGCAGAAAGTTCTGTTGCCATAGCCTCTTGCCAACATTTAAGTTTAGAGGCCTTAGTGTAGGATTTTGGTTCGGTAATACTGGTAGCATTGAAACAGAAACGTGCATAAGATGGTGAACATCTAGAATATGACAGAAAATGAGACAAAAGGTAACGAATACCGGGAGAAGGTTGGGTAGCTGATACAACATGGTTGCAATGATAGTCCAAAAGATAATTTGGACGTTTCCTTGTCCTGGATGATCAACGGAGAGGAATAATAGTATCAATATTATCAACAGGAGATTGTGATTGTGTGTCAGGGATGGTATGGTGTTGTAGTGAATGATTAAATACAGGAAAATCATCAAAAACAATGGTTGGGGAACAAGGAAAGATAAGAGGGGTATGCCCATTTATAATAGATGGATTTATAAAGGGAAAATGCAGATCATAGAACATGACATTACGAGATAAGAATAGTTTGTGGGAAGGTAATTCAAGGAGGAGATATCCCTTTGTTCCTTCTTGATATCCAAGAAAGACATATTTTTGAGCTCGTGGTGCAAATTTTGTTCGATGTGAATGTAAAGTGGATGCATAGCATAGACAACCAAAAGATTTTAATTGGATAAGAGAGGGCTACTTACCGTGTAAGACTTCATATGGAGTTTGATGTGTAAGGAGTGGAGTGCAAAGGCGGTTTATAAGATGGACTGAATTTGCTACTGCATAATTCCAATATGTCTTGGGAATATTTAATTGAAAGGATAAGGCTCTAGCAACATTAATAATATCCTGGTGTTTGCGTTCCACTATGCCATTTTGTTCCGGGGTTTCAACACAATTGGTGTGATGAAGAATGCCTTTGGTTTTAAAGAAGTCATGCATAAGAAACTCTGGACCATTGTCACTTCTGATGCATTTTACATGTGTTCAAATTATTTTTCATGGAAAGTGATGAAGTGTTGGATGGCAGGTTGAGCTTCTGATTTATACTTTAGAAATACGACCCATGTATATCTAGAATGATCATCAACAATGGATAAAAAGTATCTATGTCCATGTATGGAAACTTGTTGTGTCGGACCCCAAATATCCATATGGAGTAATTCAAAGCATTTATTTGATTTTGTATGACTTAGGAGAAAATGGCAATTTGTGTTGCCTAGCAAAATGGCATACATCACATGGTGATACACTTTTAGAGGGAATAAAAGAAAATTTAAGAGACATTTGTTTCATAGTTATAGAGGAAATGTGACCTAATCTAATATGCCAAAGCATATGGTCATCATTATTACAAGAAACAGAATTGAAACAGGACTGATATGAATTGGATGCTACATTATTGGAGGTATGAATGAAGGATCGACCAAGACAAAGAGGCCTCCATGTTGTTCAGCTATACCAATCTTTTTCTTGGTATGAATCTGTTTAATGAAACATGAAAAATTAGAAAAAATCATATAACAGTGTAGTGTAGAAAGCAACTTTGTGACTAAAACTAAATTGACACAAAATTCAGGTACATACAAGACATCATGTAACATAAAATCAGCAGAAAAATAGACATTTTCTGCATAAGATGAAATGACCTTGCAACCATTTGGTAAATTGATAGACACAGGATTGATTTTATGAATTGAAACAAGGTTTGAAATAGAGGATGTTATGTGATCAATTGCACCGTTATCAAGAATCCAGTGCAACAGATTACCTGACACAATGTTATTGGTGGATGCATTCAATGCTGAAGTAGAAACAAGGTTGACATGGCTGTTTGTTTCTGTGCTCAATGTAGCATTTGGTACAAGATTCGAATGAGTAGGGATATTGGCAGAATCTTTGAAGCTTTGTAAAGTCTGCATAAGATCATGAAACTGCCTGGAAGACAAAGTCGCATTCTGCATGTCATTGTTGATATCATCATTTTCTGTCAACATAGCACAGTTTGCGACTTTCCTTTTATAACCTGGGGGAAAACCATACTTAAAACAGCATGTCTCTATGGTATGGTTGTTCATTTTGCAGTGAATGCAAAATTTTGAATCACGTCCTTGTCCTTGTCCTCTACCTCCATTTTAATTATTGTAATATGGACGTCCTCTGCCTTCAAAAGGAATTTCTTCTAGTTTCATCTGACTGACTTAAAAACACCTTCGAAATGTCAGCAGTTGAGACATTAAGATGAAATTCTCTTTCTCGTTGAACTAACATAGAGAAGACTTTATTAACATCAGGAATGGGATTGATTAACATAATTTGATATCTGACATGAGCATATTGCTCATTCAAACCTTTCAAGAACCTTATTGTGTGATCTTGATCTCTGCGAACTTGAATCTCACTGAGTGCATGACAATTGCAAGCCATAGGGCATTGACAAGTAGGTAATGGTCTCAGGTTCTCTAATTCATCAGACAAGCCTTTCAACCGTGTGAAGTAATCAACTATATCACGATCTCCTTGTCTCAGTTTGTATATGTCTTCTTGTAGATCTGAAATCTCTAAAATGTATGCTTGGGAGAATCGTTGTTTCAAATCTTTCCAAGCATCTTCTGCTTTATTAATCCACAAGATTGATTGAAGAATCGATGGAGAAATGGAATGATGAATCCAAGCTAACACTGTGGTGTTGCATCTTTGCCATCCAACATAGGTTGGATCCATTGTAGGAGGTGATTACAGGCTTCCATCAACAAAACCAATTTTATTCTTGGATAATAGACCATTGACATAGCTCGTGACCACATATGATAATTTCTTCCATCAAGCAGTGTTAATACTAGTACTTGAGAAGGATTTTCACTTGGATGGAGGTAGTATGGATGAGAAGGATTTGAAATGAAATCAAAGGCTAAACTCTGATTCGCCATTAATGAACAAGAAGAAAGAAAATTCTTAAAGCTAATGGAGAATCAAGCTTCTCGAGAAGCTCTGATACCATCTTATCAAAGAGAGTTTTTCTTCTGAATTTCATGTTATTGAATCTTAGTCATCAATGAGTTACAAGCTCGATTATATAGTACATCAGAAAGAGAAGAAAAGCTACACGTGTAGCTTAAACTAACTAAGCTACTGTTAAACTACCGTAAAACTGAAATTACAACTAACTCCATAAAACTAGGAACCAATGGAGTTAGGACACGTCAACTATTTATTTCAACACTATAACTACGTAATATCAGCAATCTGTGAAGTCTGTGAAGAAGCCTCATGAACTTGATCTTGATCATGCATATTCGTTGACAAAAATAAAAAGTATGTATTATTTTGAACTTATTTTTTATCTAAAATTTGTTCTACTTTAAAAACTAAGGAAAATTATATTTTCATATTACACTAGATTACTTTCTCTCTCATACAAAAAATGTGCCTTTTTTATATGAAAAAAATCAGTAAACCCTATTTATTTGTCTCTTAACCTAATTAGCATTCCTATCCTTGTGAAAATTAACATGATTCGATGATATGAAGAATTACAAAATTATAATTAAAAAAAAAGAAAAAATATTAAAATAAATAATTACAAAATTATAATCATTGATTCATGATTGTCATTTTCTCACTTCACCATATATTTTGTTTTTTTCACATGATCCATTTCCACCTAAATAAACTTGTTTCCCAGAGGAATAACCCCAAAAATTTAATTAAAGTAAAATTGGATTTTTAGTGCGCTGCAGTTTAATAATTAGCGATTGCATACAGACAAAAAAGGATAGAGGATGCTTATGCGTTAGGTGAATCTGGTGGGCATCCATTTTCACTATAAAAGTCAATTACCATTCTCATTCTCATTCGCCACTGTCACCACTCACAACTCAACAACCTCAACCCCTCCTTTTTTTTCCTTCTTTAGAACCAAGTAATATGCCAACTCCTGAATCTTCATCAGGCTCCGGCCAAACCATATGTGTCACCGGCGCCGGTGGTTTCATCGCCTCTTGGATGGTCAAACTCCTCTTAGACAGAGGTTACACTGTCAGAGGAACCCTCAGAAACCCAGGCATGCCCTCTCTCTCCTTCTCTTCTCTCTTCTTCTCATTTTACACCGTGTAAGTTACGGTCTCAATCTTGTCCATTGATTCCAGTTATATCTGGGTTCTGATTTGTTAGTAATCTGAGTCATTGGATGTAATTCTAGAATATCCTGCCGCTATACATACATAATTTGTGACATGCATGCATGTCAAAAATTATTTTAATTTGTGCAATCCAAAGATTTAATTTATTAGGAGATGTTGTATTAATGTTTTTTTGTATATTTCTCTACCAATTTGTTAGATGATCCTAAGAATGGGCACTTGAAAGAGTTGGAAGGAGCTGCGGAGAGGCTAACACTGCATAAGGTTGATCTTCTTGATCTTCACTCTGTTCAATCAGCCATTCATGGCTGCCATGGTGTCTTTCACACCGCTTCTCCTGTCACTGATAACCCTGTGAGTTTTTTTTTTTTTTTTTCATTCTTAATTTTTTATCTTTTCGACAGCATCATCGTTGGACCGCTAGTGGACCCTACCACCAAACTTTGTTGTCTGTTTTTTTTTTTTAAATAAAATAAAAGTATGTATGTGCTGTAACATGCATGATTGTTGTGACATACACGCCAACCTGACCCACCAATACACGAAAAACACTTGTGATTTTTTATTAATTTTTGTAAATGTTTTTTTTTGCAAATTTGATATTAAGAGTTGGGTTCTATAAGAGTTATGTTGTAGGAAAAGTGATTGTGTTATGTTATAGAGATTCGTTTTACGTGGCAGAGTTTTTTTTTGCTGCGGGCCTACAAAATGTTGCGTGTCTAGGAAATTTTTTGTTATAGACCCTTGATATTATACCGAAAATGATGAGTGAGATGAATGGTTTGGATGACACAGGAGGAAATGGTGGAGCCAGCAGTGAATGGAGCAAAGAATGTAATAATAGCAGCTGCAGAAGCAAAAGTGCGACGTGTGGTCTTCACTTCATCAATTGGGGCTGTCTATATGGACCCAACTAGGAGTATGGATGTGGTGGTTGATGAGTCTTGTTGGAGTGATTTAGAATTTTGCAAGAACACCAAGGTACCTTACCTTATAATTAATACTAATAATAATTGTTGAGATATATAAAATCATTAATGTAGCCTCACCCAACAGCTTTGATATCATGTAAAAAATCAATTTAATCCAAGAACTTATGCTGTTGGGTGAGGCTATAAAGGGCCGACCCAGTTCAAATACCCACTTCGTGAGTGTCTGGGGAAGGGAATACTCTAGGCAGCCTTTCTCCTGCTTTTTGCATAGAGGCTGATTCGAACCCGCGACCTGACACACCACGGCAAGCAAGCTTACCGCTGAGCCAAGCCGGCCCTTCTGGATGAGGCTATATTAATAGTTTTATATATCTCAACAAGTTGTTGTAAAAATAATGTCAATTAAAATAATGTTTCAACAAAATTGAATGAGAATTAATATTAGTGGCTTTGATTTTGCAGAACTGGTATTGCTATGGGAAGGCTGTGGCTGAACAAGCCGCGTGGGATGTAGCAAAAGAGAAAGGGGTGGACTTGGTTGTAGTGAACCCCGTTTTGGTTCTTGGGCCATTACTACAACTAGCCATGAATGCTAGCACAATTCACATTCTCAAGTACCTCACTGGTTCTGCTAAGACCTATACAAATGCTACGCAGGCTTATGTGGATGTTAGGGATGTTGCATTAGCCCACATTCTAGTTTATGAGAATCCTTCTGCTTCTGGTCGATACTTGTGTGCCGAAAGTTCGTTGCACCGTGGAGAGCTAGTTGAAATTCTGGCCAAGTATTTCCCAGAGTACCCAATTCCTACCAAGTAAGTCACTCTTTTGTTGTTACTATGATTGTTTTAATGATTAATGAGCAGTTAAAACCAGACACATTTCATTGGGGGAATGGGGGGTGGTTGCTTGCTGAAAGGACCACAACATCAGAATTGTTGGGTAAGAATTTTTGCGGTCAGACATTGGTGTCTACCAAAGAGATTATTGTTTTTATTCTGTTTTCGGTACATCATGATCACATTGTGTAGGAATTTTCCTGAATATCGACGAAAGTGCCACTTTTTGGCAAGTTTTTTAATCCAAACGTCACGCGAACAGTATCTTTTACCAACCACGGGAACAGTATTTCTTACCAACCACACGACGTAATTCGTTCTGATTGGTAGCAAACTTAGTTCGCGTTTGATTTTGTGATAAGTGGCACACTTTCGCAGAAAAAAAGCTGACTGGATTAAGTTTGCTACCAGTAGTAGTGAATTTGGTACACAATATGGCCATGTGTCACGAAATCATAGGCGACGAAGTTTGTTATCAGGCGTAATGAACTTCGAACTTTGACGCGTGACAGTTTGGTAAAAAATATTGCTCGCGTGATATTTGAATAAAAAGTTTGCCAAAAAGTGGCACTTTGGTCCATCTTCTGACTTTTTCTCCGTTTGTCTCTTTGAATGAACTTGTTAACCGAAATCAATAGAGACTAGCTAGTGAAGCAACCTACAGCTTTTTCACATTTTGCAATTTTCCTATCTCAAAAAGGGTTGTTGGAAAATGACATATTTATTGGTTTTTTTGTCCTGAATCTCCTGATGCTGGGGTTTGGGACTGTATGATCTCAGGCTTTCATGTTGCCAATTAGGTAAAATGTAAAATCCCATGCCTTACCTTGACTTCCAAATTTGCGTATATTGCAAAATCTGGAATTCTTTCATTATTTACTAAAGAGTAAATTACAATTGGGTTTTAAAAAAAAAAGATCACAATTATGTTATGGTTTTTACTGAAGTTCAAAAACCAATGATATGTTAATACCATGATGGTCCACTCTTTGAGGTAGTCTTCTACTGATAAGTGATAACCCATACATGAACATAATTGATTAAAGGTTATATTTTCTTGATTTGAGATATAGAGTGAGAGTTTTATTAATGTTATGTTACATGATTTAAATGTTGTTTCCAATACACACAAAAATGGATAGAGAAAGTGAAATGATGAAAGAGAAAGAAAAACATGTGGACCCCACCTCTTTAATGTGTGTGTAGGAAAGTGATATTATATCATGTTACATGATAAACATAAAACCCAAGAGAGAAAATATGAAATATTTTGGAGATGGTTGTGAATGGGATATAGAAAGGTGCCGGAAGTAGGTGTACCAACTCTGACTTGTATTTATGTGATCAATCGCCCACCTAAAGGATGACAGTGAAATTGTCCTAGCTTAAGAACTTTTCAATGGTTTTCTTTTTTTATTTGAACAATCAAGTGGAGCTTACGAGTCCTTACCAAACTCAATGTCCTTGTCAGACTCTGACCCATGATGGCTCTGGTCTTTTACCTACCTCTCCCATTAAAATATGGGCCCGCTGAATAACTTGATATGAACAAAATTTTAGATGTAAGATTTTGTAGGCTAGAATGGGTAACGTAACCTTCTTTGGTGATTTGTTTAGTAACACATCATATATTTTGTGCAATTTTTTAGGAGAAGTTGGTAGGAACAGGGTTGCTCCAAGTTTTTATTTTCTATTTTAAATGAATTGCTCTTAAGTTAACTTAAAATAGATGTTAATCATACAAAGAAAATAAATAGCTAGCCCATGCCTTAAGAAATATTGGAATAGTGACCATTTTGCCACTGTTGGCAAAAAAAGTTACCAGACTGCCACGCAAACAGTAAATTTTGCCAAAATATCACGTGTCATATTTCGTTACACTGTGTAGCGAATTATGTGTGCAAATAATTCGCTACACAGTGTAGCTAAATATGTCACGTTAGAATGTTCAGAACCAAAAATGTCATATGTCAAAATTGGAGAAATTCGCTATACTATGTAGCGAATTTCTCCAATTTTGACACATGGCATTTTTGGTTCTGACGTGGCATATTTCGCTATACTGTGTAGTTAATTATTTGCACATATATTTCACTATGCAGTATAGCGAAATATGACACGTGACATTTTGGTAAAATTTAATGTTGGCATGGCAGTTTGATAATTTTTTATTTTTTTTTTGCCAACAGACACTTTGGTCACACTGCCAGAAATGTTGCTTTCAGTTTCAATGAAATAACTTGTTTTGAAGTTGAGAATGCATTTCACTTTCAGACTTGAAGTTAATATTCTACACGTGCAGGTGTTCAGATGAAAAGAATCCGAGAGCAAAACCATACACCTTTTCAAATCAAAAGCTCAGAGATTTGGGATTGGAATTCACTCCAGTGAGTCAGTCTCTATATGAAACCGTTAAAAGCCTGCAGGAGAAAGGCCACCTTCCTGTTCCTACAAAGCAAGAAGATTCTATTGCTTAATTTGTCAACATGTTTAATTCTGAACTAAAAGAAGCTCATGTAATATGGAATCCTACCATAGAAGACTGTATTTAAATTTGTAAGATTGACATCATGCAAAATTGTTGCCGTGTCTGAACCTACCTATATATAATGTGGCAGGATGATCTTAAACCGATTATAAGAATAATAAGTCTTACACTAAATCTTAACCATTGATTTTCTGTATCTGATGGTTAAGATTTATTAGGTTTCATTCATTCATTAATTTTAAATTTCTAATAAATTTCAATCGTTAGATGCATGGAAATTAACGGTTAAGATTTGATGTAAGATTTATCATTCTTACACTGGTGTAAGTTCATCTATCTCATATATACTATTAATGGATTTTCTTCCCCTCTTTTAATTTTCCTTTTCCTCAAGTTGTTTTACCTTTTTATAACTATTCTTTTTTTTTCTATTTAATTTTGCATTCTTTAATATTTTTCAAATAAAATTATCCAAGTATAAACTCCGTCTTCTCGGGAGTTCAGATATGCGAAAAGGGTATTTTGCGGAACAATATTTAACCTCCAAACTCCAAGAAAGAATAAGAGGAAAAGAAAAACTAAGCAGTTTAGGCTAATAATTAAAGCCTTTATGTTTGTGATGTTACCTGATGTAACGTAATAAATATGCTCACACATTTGAGAAAAGAGAGGAAAGAGATTAAAGGAGAGAGAAGAATCAAGGAATGAGATCCATGTGTGTAGGAAAATTATGTTACATCATGTAACATAACGAACATAAAACACAATAACTAAGGGTCTTTTATTTTATGTTGCAATTGAGGAAAAAAAAATTATAATTATAATTATATATTCTTGAAAATACATAATGATGTACATTTCCCAATAAGTAAGAATGGAATGTAGGAAATTAGCTGATTTTTTCAACATGAATGGGCGTTACTCAAATTGATTGACCAAGGGTACTAGATTCATGAATTTGACTTTGGGGGTATGTTGACTGGCATCATGTGAGATCATGGAGTTCAACTTTGAAATTGGCTGACTCGAAGGCTTTAGCATGTTCTGGCTGCTACTTCTAAAACAAGAAAAGTTCAATTTTGAGAACTGCTGCCTATTAACATAGTTTCACTGTCTTATAGTATAAACTGTCATTTAGTTCATGTAAATATGACTAGGAAGATATCATTTTCCTGTTCATTCTCTCTCTCTCTCTTTCTAAGGTGTAAAAAAAAAACCCTGTTGAGGTTTAGATGGGGTGTGAATAAGTATTATTTTCAATATTTTGTTCACTTGCCCTGTTTATAGAAGTACCTTTTTTTTTTCCCAGAAGATAAAATTAATGTTTTTTTTTTTTTAATGTTCTTAAACTACTGATTCATTCTCTGAAATCTGAGAGAGAAAAAATAAATCGATTCATCAAATGTAAAACTTTAACTATTCATATAACCCAAATTAATATATATATATATATATATATATATATATATATATATATATATATATATATATGGAGAAGAATATTATAACAACCAAATTGTGTTACTATCATGTGCTAATAGGCTACCAGGCTATTAGCCATTCTGTTCATAATTTGTTTCACCTTCTCATGTGAAGAAAACAACCAACATGTCTTCAGAAATGGACAACAGAATATTGGGTTTTCAGTCTAGTTTTGCTCATCACAAGTTATTTACCCATTCTTGGTTTTATTTCTTTCTTTCTTTTTTTGCTATAAAAAAATATTTCTAACCTTCAGAAGACTATTTATTTTAAGGATTTTCATTTTGTTCTTTAACATGACACAATAAAGTTTCCTACACATAACATTTTGTGGGCCCCACACTTTTTAAAACAAAAATAAAATAAAATTAAGGCATGCGCAAAACGAATCTCTATAACATTACACAATCATTTTTCCTACAACATAACTCTTGTAAAAACCTTATTTTAATTCAATCTCTCCGTAGTTGGTCCATGCCATAGTGCACACGGTGAAGCACTATTTTTGGGAGATGGGCAGTTCAAGAAATCTACAGAAAGGATAATAATTTTTCTTCTGATAAGGTATTAGAAATTTCATCTCACTTGTCAATGAGAAGATTGTGAGGAAAGGTTAGAATGTCTTTCCACACAAGATCCCAGCCACAAGAAAATGTCGTTAAGATGTTAGGTATAGGTCATACTTCGCATGTTGATGAGGGTTCTTGTTGTTGGGTATGCAAAAAGGTAATTGGGGGTCCTATAGAGGCTAAGTACTGTTGTGTGTCTCTGATTTATTATAATTTTTCCTTTTCTTAGTAGTTTGTGCTTGGTTCATGAATAACTGTTGTTAGGCTTTTTCTGATTTATTTATATTCTCCTTGTAAACCGAGTGATTTAACGAGTGACGGTGAGGTGATATAATATACACAAGCTAAACATAACCTAAATTGGATGAATATGTTAAATCACTGTATAAGATAGGCATCACAAGAAAATCAAAAGCCAGAAGACAAAATCTCATATTAGTCCAATATTTACAATTCTAGAAATTAACAGAATGAGTTATTTATATATGGGAGTCTATCTTGCTAATTTACTTTATGGACATATTTGTCAGTCAAGATATGCAGTACTACTTCTTTGAGGCAATTGCATGTTTACTATGTCTTCTCTTGGAAGACAGTAGATTGACCCATTGCCTTGTTGATTTGCCATTTGATGACTCTCTCTTGCTGTTAGAGCCATAAGGTGTGTGGCCTCTTCATTTTTGCGAAGTACTAGATATGCTATACCAGCCAAATATACTGCCATACCTGAAAATCCTAATATCCCAACAAATATCTTGGCCACAATTTTTAAGTGACTATGAAGCAGCAGCTTGATGAAGCCAGTCATTAAATAGTACACATTAATGGTCATAATGAGGGAACCAATTATCCAAGTAACCGCGGAAATCTGCAATTAAGAATGTTACGTAATTATTATGTCAGACAAGATGCAGAACAACCATTTTTTTCCTGAAACATAATAACTTTGGTGTATGAAGAAGCAACATTAAGTTCTCTGATTCATTAACTATTGATATATATAGTCTCACATTGGTTGGATGAGCCACTAATGTGGCCTTGGCACTCTCACCCTTTGAGCTAGCTTTTGGGGTGGTGTATCCCAAGGTTCTTTACTTGGTATCAGAGCCTCGCCTTCCCCCACTTTCTCTTATGGAATTTCTTAGCACAGGCAGGTTGGGCCTGTTGCATTATCCACTCTTCAAGCCAATGGGCTCTCATGTGAGAGGGCGTGTTGAGATATATAGTCCCACATTGGTTGGATGAGCCACTAATGTGGCCTTGGGCACTCCCACCCTTTGAGCTAGCTTTTGGGTGGTGTATCCCAAGGTTCTTTACATTAACTATAAGAATTATGGTCGATGGAAATGCAGGGAAAATTGAGTGTAGTAAATAGTGTATGCACTACAATGATTACAGATATTAACAACATATCTCACACTGATTAGTGATTCCAAACTTTATGAATAATTTTGGAAATATGTGATCAATTTACTATTTGCTTGCAATGTAGAACTACAAATTTTATGTTAACAAAAAATTTACCTTGGTAGAGTTGACATGTGCCCCCATCTTAGTTTTGCTGCTTGTAAACTTGAGGAGTGGAACCAAAGCAAAAGGAAGTTCAAATGATAAGATCATCTGATCAGCAGACAAATAAGGGCTTCAGCACAAGCTATAGCAGAGACCAATAAATAAATTTCTGTGTAAACTGAATCGTATGCATACACAAACAACAGGAATTATAAAATGATGCCATGCAGGCAAAAAATTTCATTACAGCACAAATGGTGCATATGTGACTTTGTATAACCACTTGTGTAACATCCCGGCCGCTGACGAGGGCGGGGAGTAATCGCCGGTGCGAAAGGGCACAGACAAGGAGCAGCTCCTGGCAAGCTTCCAGCAACGAGGGTTCATGAATGAATCGAATCAAGACCCGAAAGAGAGGGATTCCAGAGACTGTGCTGATATGGGACGGTACAGTATTGGGGATAGCTTATAAGAATTGATTGGTACTACCTATACTAACAAGATGCATCTACTTTTCGGTAGCCCATAAAGGAAGAACTCCATAGTTAAGCATGCTTGACTTGGAGCAATTCTGGGATGGGTGACCTCCTGGGAAGTTTTCCGAGGAAGTGTGCGAGTGAGGATAAAGCACGCTGAAAAGTACCGTGTTAGTGTGTGGGGATAGTCAATCCTAAGTGAAAAGCATTAGAAGATACTTTAGGAAAAAATAATAATTAGAGAGAATTTGATGGCACAATGAAAATTTAAACAATATACAAGCATAATCCTATGATCCTAAGTGAAAAGCATTAGAAGATACTTTAGGAAAAAATAATAATTAGAGATAATTTGATGGCAAAGACATCTTACAGATGCAATTATTATGAGCTTCCCAGCACCAGAAGAGCCACCAATGACTGCAACAATCAAACTAGGAACAATGGCTAAGCAACGAGTTAACATATTTCGAATCCATGGCTCCATTCGTAAATCAAGAAATCCCTGAAAGAATAAAGAATGCGTAGAGAAAAGCAAAAACTAGAAACAGCAAGAAATTACCAATGGTTTAAAATGGTCATTATGCAAGTGAACCACAGCAAAATAAGTTGTTAAAGCTCTTGAAGGATATGACAGGTTTATTGTACGAGAAAATACCAAACATAATGGTTCAGCACTGCATTGATAATTTGGTTTGAGGAATTAATAAATTATGATTAATGTTCCTTTTTTTTCTAATAGAGAACTCAAATTACAAAAGGAGATGTATATAAAACTACTATTAAGAGTGAATATTATTGTCATTTGGTAAGATCAACTGTAACATTCCGGGTGCCGACGATTGTGTGGTTAGTGGAAGAGCTGACGTACAATTGAATGTATGGTTAGTGGAAGAGCTAATGTACTATCAGTGGGAGGGGTACATGAATGAATTGAATCAACACCCGAAAGAGAGTGATTCCAGAAACTGTGCTGGTATGGGATGGTACAGTTGGGGATAACTTATAAGATTAATTGGTACTACCTATACTAACAAGATGCATCTACCTTTTATAGCCCAGAACGGAAAAACTTCATAGTTAAGACTTAAGCGTGCTTAACAAGTAAAGCGGCCAGGCGTTAGATCAACGGTGGTTTTTTTCTGGTGAAGATGCAAATGCATTGTATAATTTTTGTTCCAAAAATATGTTAAAAACAAAAAGCTATAAAACAGTCTACCTGCATGACGTACTGCCCTGCATAGGTTCCTGTTATAGTAGAACTTTGACCTGATGCAAGCAAAGCAATTCCGAACAGTTTTGAACTCCATTTCCCCAAGACATTCTGAGGATGGCACATGTCAGAAATCATCATCTATGATTTTATGAGCATCCTTACCAATAATAATTGTACATGAAGTTTAAGGATAATGTAAATTGTGTTAGCATCAGTAAATAAACTACTAAAATATACACAAGGTAAGAAAGAATTTTCCAGGTTTCACATACTCTAAGCAGAAAGGAGGCTTTGTTCAGATCCAAATCCTGACAGCTCATCTGATCTTCTGCATTCAAATTCAAAGAATTGCAAACAGCGCCACTTACAGAAATAACAGAAACATTTATGAGGAAGGCCACCATGAGAGCAAAGGCACTTTCTATCATGTAAAATCTGCAAGCCTCCTGTCAAATAGAATTGTTAAATAAGATATCAGATACTGCTTTTTTTACCATTATTCACACACTTATGGGTAGGTTTTAAGTTGGACTATTTTGCCTGAATTTAACACGACCATCCAAGAATAATTTGTTGAGATATATAAAACCATTAATATACCTTCACCCAACAACTTAAGCTTTTGGGTTGAATTGGTTCTTCACATGATATCAGAGCCTCGGTGTACCAGGTTTGATCCTCACCGCCCCCCTCTTTCTTTCTAATGAAATTTCTTTCTTCCCACAGGTAGGTGGGCCTATGCATTGTCTACCGTTCAAGCCCAGTAGGCTCTCGTGTGAGGGGGCGTATTGAGATATATAAAACCATTAATATAGCCTCATTCAACAGCTTAAATTTTTTGGTTGAATTGGTTTTTTACATAATTCAAATTCCAATGAGCTTTACTCTTGGAATATTCTAACCAAAAAAATGAAGAAGGCAAAAAGAAGTTGTTTTTACAGATTGAAGAATAATTCTTCTGTTAAAGCACATTTCAATGCAGTTTAATTCAGTATTAGAGAAAGAATAGAACGTATTTTATATTATTTATCAAATTGTTATATCCAGATTTGTGCAACACTAAATCAAGATGAGCTATTGCTAGAGAAAGCTACAAACCCCAAGAAGATGACTGAAAGACATAAATTTTAACAGTTTATTAACCACTAAAGATATTTGCAAATAGACAGGCTAGATAAGGACATTAATATCTACACAACCATATGGCAAAACAAACTGAAAGAAGTAACATAGGGTAGTAACTAGTAAGGGTCAGACAGTTAAATGGACAAATATTATTGTTGTTAAATTTACTACATCTTAAAACTGTTAGAATTCTTATAATCATTCTGGGCTTCAATCAATTGTAGTCTTACTTGTTTTAATAAAAACGAACTAAGTTATGATCCATATGGCGGTGCAGTATAAAGCCCTCTTAATTGAGTGATCCTTTTGTTTGGGCTTGGGTAATCCATATGGGGGTGCAGTATAAAGCCCTCTATAAACTAATTAGTGTGGGTAATCCATGAGCCCATGATGGGAAGGGAATTAGGGTTAATAAGTTTGGATAGGTCCCCTATGCATTCACAGTGTGTTGAAAAACCGTCACTCCACAACTCGTCCCATTGACAGTTGTAAACAGGGAGTGGTGTGAATTGCAGAGGAAGATCCTGGTCCTTCAACCTTTGCAGGAATATCGGAGTAAGCACTGCAATTGAGAAATCAAGAATCATATCATCAACAAGTAAGCCTAAAATTGTTTTGGTGTTCTAATTTCATATAATCCTATTTCAAAATTTCTTACAAAAACGACACCAATATTTTTGAAGAATCTGATGTGAATGGGAAGAGCTCCTCATATATCAATAGGACAACATATTTAGGACATTACTTAAATCAAAGATAAAATGTGAAAAAAAAAAAAATCATGCGTACAAAAGTGATGTTGATATTGATACAAAAGTTTTAATGTTTACTTTGATTCCCCGAACTGATCTTGGTATTTTCCTAGAAAGCACCAGTGCTGAGTGCAGGAAGAGATTGTGCCTGAGGCAAATGCATAAAGAAGCATGCATAAGAATACATTTTAAAAGAAAAGAAAAGTTAAATGGTTGAAGAAGAGATGAGGAACTCACGGCATAACCATAGCTCCAAGGAGTGAAACTGCAAGTCCAGTAGCACCACTCCCTTTTAGTTCTGGCACAAAAAGACCTTTCAGAACTTCTTTAGCATCTGGCTTTGCATATCCAAGCTCAGCCAGAAAACAAGCAGCAATTGTAAATACTAGAAATGCAATCAAGAATTCAAGTTTCCTAACCTGTTCAACAACAATGCAAAAAAGGCTCATACTGTTTTCATATAGATAGTACCTAATATAACATGCAATCAACATTAACGGCACCATTAACTCAAGCTAATATAAAATGCAATGAACAATAATTTGTACACGATATAAAAATGGGAAAAAAGACTATCATTTAAAAGGACACAACATAATCTGTGTCCTTTTAGATGATTTACACAAAGTATGACCGGTCATACTAAAAATTGTTTTTTTTCCTCTCTCCTCAGTCACATCGCTGATGTGTTAAGTGAAAAAAAAAAGAAACTTTTCAAAATTACACACAGTATGACCGGTCATACTCTGTGTAAGTCACTAAAATGACACAACTGTGTTCTTTTGAACGACACACTAAACTCTATAAAAATTATCTTTATGGTATTAAACAATAGCATGGAATACAGTAAAATACCCCATATTGCTGCAAGGCCAAGAGGATCAATGTGCTGAGTCCTGTCAGAAGAACACCAACCCAAACAGGTATGTTGAAGAGCATATTCAATGCAAAGGCTGTCCCAATTACTGCATAAGTACAATGAAAATGCAAGATAAAGATAAATAAAACTTAAATAGCAGCAGAAAAAAAGGGAAACTTTTGTGTTTTAAAACTAGATAATATGCCCATCTAGCTTTCACTTTTGTCCTCTAGTAGGATTCTAGTAACCCTGACCAAAATTCCCTTTCTGAGTGTTCTATATATAGCTCAAATGAGTGAAGACATGGAAAAAAAAAAAACAAAAGGAAAGGAAAGGGAAAGAGCATCACTTCCTTAAACTACAAAACTTCACACTGATCTTGATTGAGTTAGGTAACAAAGAAAGTATTGAGTATTCGAATTTATTCAACATATAGGTTGTTTCATGAGTTCAAGTCTAGGAAATAGTCTCTTTACAAAATGCAAGGATAAGGCTGCCTACAATTGACCCTTGCAAATCAGGAGCCTGAGCACTAGGGTTTGCCCTTTATTCAATATCTTGGTTATTAAGTATGTTTTAATCAATGAACTCAATTCAAAATCCTAAGCAGACAAATGAATCCAAAAAAAATAAAGTCATATACTATTTACATGTATAAATAAAATAATTTGAAGCACATCTCAATACCTTCAGGAATGTCACAGGCCACAATGGCAATTTCAGCAATAATCCAAAGGATAAAGTTGGCCACCCAGGGATATTCAGTTCTACAATGCTCTGCTAAGTGCTTTCCTGCAAGCAGCAAATAGAATTGAAAGAATCATGAAAAAAAGAAAAAGAAAATTACCACTCACATACTCAAGAAAAAAAATAATTGATTGTAAAATCAACTACCAGTGACCACCCCAAGATTGGCTGCCATTGATTGAATTACAAGAGCAGCACATGATGCCACCAATATGATCCAAAGTAACTGAAAAAACAAAAAGTGAGAAAGAGATGGAGGAAGCCTTAGGCATAGTTATTATAGGAATACATCATAATACCTCATATTTATATTGTGCCCCAGATTGAAGATCCGTCTCAACTGCAAGTTATTTTAAGAATAACATAAGCATATCATGTCAGGAATATGTTTAATTTTATTACAGAAGAAAGTCATTAATAGCTTGATCTTACAGTTTCCTGGGTCTATATATGCAATGGAAACAAGAAACCCGGGCCCCATGTATGCAAATAAATTTTTCCAGCTTCTTTTCTGCAAAATAGAATCATACATAAATGGTGATTATCAAGTAAACCACACTTCAATGAAATGTATGTATTACTCCAATGTACTCTACAATCAAAGCACTTAGATTGCACCATTATCAAACTCTTTAATTAAAACAAAATGCTAAAAAATACGGCAAATGGAAAATGTCAGACATTAGTATAAACCATTAAAAAGTCTTCACTCAACAAGATTTATATGATATCAGAGCTTCAGTGATCACAAGGTCACGAGTTCGTTCCTCACTCCCCACTTGTGGAACAAAAATTGGGCCTATGCAATAATCCACGCTTCAAGCCAAAAGAACTTTTGCGTGTTTACTAGATGAAAATAAGGGATTTTCTTTCTATTTTCCAAAACGTACATATGCGCATCTTATGATGCTTCGCTACAGGAGAAAGGATGAGACTAATCACCCAATTGAGGAGAGAGGCACATCCCCTGACCCCCAAAGATTTTTCAAGAATTTGCTTGAGGCAGGGTTTGAACCCCTGACTCAAGCAAATCCTTAGGAGCTCAGTTGCCAACTGAGCTACCCTCGGGGTTTACGGCATCTTGATTTAACATAAAAACAAAGAATGAACTATCTGATATAATTAATGAATCACTAATCTTAAACTAATAGGTGGCAAGTTAATTAAAGCAATGTTCGTCCGTGTCCTACTTATAATTTTTAACGTAGCTACATTAAGTAAAGCTAATCAACAATTTAAAATGGACAATTTGAAAATAATTAAGGGATTAAATGACAACACAAACTCACATCAGGTACAACAATTTGATCAGTATCTGAATTCTCAATCAGCAGCGCATTCGAAAGGCTTCGGTTCCCAGTGCTTGAAATGAATTGTGACTGCCCAGAAGAACCAGAACCTGTGACAGCCATATTCTCTTAGTCTTCTTTCTTTTCCTTTCTGCAGTCAACACTGACAAAGCACGAAGACAAATATTTCATTTGAGGCAAAATCACACAACTGGGGTGTCAAAACAAAACCACGGTTATTATAAAAATGTTATCTTCCTGAATATTAAGATAAGCAACATGCAGCCTAAAAAAACTACATGAGTAAAAAGAAGAAAAAAATGGAAAGAGTCAGATTTCAGAATCACATTTAATCTTAAACATGTTATGCCATACCAATTAAAGAATGATGAACTCAATATGGCAGGGATGCACATACACACATATATGGCAGGGATGCACACACACATACAGATATATATAGGCAAGGATTATATGGACAAACTTTTTTTCTTATACACTATACTAAGTATGACTGATCAGACTTCAATCAAGAGTGTATAACTACTCAAATTTATTGTAGTTTGTAAGTTCGTAAGAAAAAAAGTTTGTCGATATAACCTTCCTTCTTATATATATATAGGATTCAGTGAGTGTACAGTTACGGGATGTAAAAATCGGTCAATTATTCTCCCACGAGAACACAGTTATAAATTTATTATAACTATGTTCTTCCGGCAGAACACATGAAGAACACCATTATGATATTTTTTGGGAGAACTTAGTGCACTGGACATGATTGAATTTTTTATTTATATATTTTATTTATATATATATATATATATATATAGGGTTTATCATCTATCATTTAACATGACCACGACAACTTTCCCACAGACACAACATTTTGTGGGGCCCGTAGCAAAAAAAAACTCCGACACGCAAAACTAATCTCTATAACATTACACAATCACTTTTCCTACAACATAACTCTTATAAAACCTATATATATATATATATATATATATATATAAGAGTTAGATTTTTTGCGAGAATAGATTTTTCCTTTCATGCGAGAATAGATTTTTTGCATCAACCAATTAATATACTTCGTTAGTTTTATGGAGAACCAAGCAGAGCAGACAGAGGAAATGGAAAAAACGAAGAGTACATTGAAATAATGGCGGAACAGAAGAGAGATTGCATACCAATGAGGTAAGTGGTCAGAAAATGCAAATCAAACGAAATTGCTTTGCAAGAAAATGAACAGCGCCCAATGCAACACACCACACTCTGTTTCAGTGTTTCCTATCTTTGTTTCGGAACTGATCTAACTTCTTGTTTGACTATCTTCCTTTTATTTATAGTGATGGGAGATCCCTGGGCTAAATTGTTTTTTTTTTTTTTCGGATTTATTTTTTTTATTTTTTTTCAAGGCAGGTTTTGCTTAGCGGTAAGCTTGCTTGCCGTGGTGTGTCATGTCGCGGGTTCGAATCAGCTTCTATACAAAAAGCAGGGAAAAGGCTGCCTAGAGTATTTCTTTTCCCAGACACTCACGAAGTGGGTATTTGAACTGGGTCGGTCCCTTTTTTTCCGGTTTTTTATATCATTTTATATATTATGTATAAGTTTGTTTCAATATTTAATGCGTGATGAATTATGGAAAAATGAATGCGACAAAATTATCATGAAATCATTAAGGTTAAACTTGCAAGATGAAATCTTAAATTTCTTATAATGGTGGGATGAAGTGAATGCAAAATTATCTTAGAGTTTTGAAAACTAAGGGAGAATAAAATACATTTAATTAAAACTATTTTTTTTTCAAAAATCCTTCCGAACAAGGCAATAATAAAACTCAATCATAAATTCATCAACCTTTTTGATAAGAACCTTAGGATGCACCACCCCAAAAGTTAGCTTAAAGGCATTAGTTGCCCATACAACCAATGTGGGACTCCAAGTCTCATACCTTGCAAATAGGATCGTAACATTCCACCACCCTCCGCAGCTCTGGCACCCACGCAGGCTGGCTTTGCGCTAATCTTTTACTAGCCCCGAACGAACACTACAATGCCCATGTATAAGTTTGTTTCAATATTTAATGCGTGATGAATTATGGAAAAATGAATGCGACAAAATTATCATGAAATCATTAAGGTTAAACTTGCAAGATAAAATCTTAAATTTCTTATAATGGTGGGATGAACTCAATGCAAAGTTATCTTAAGAGTTTTGAAAACTAAGGGAGAATAAAGTACATTTAATTAAAACGATTTTTTTTTCAAAAATCCTTCCGAACAAGGCAATAATAAAACTCAATCATAAATTCATCAACCTTTTTGATAAGAACCTTAAGATGCATCACCCCAAAAGTTAGCTCAAAGGCATTAGTTGCCCATACAACCAATGTGGGACTCCAAGTCCCATACCTTGCAAATAGGATCGTAACATTCCACCACGCTCCGCAGCCCCGGCGCCCACGCGGGCTGGCTTTGTGCTAATCTTTTACTAGCCTCGGGCGAACACTGCAATGCCGGCGTCACCACCCGCGCCGCTCGATTGCAACCGAGAGGCATAGTGGAAGGCTCTGATACCATTTGATAAGAACCTTGAGGTGCACCACCTCAAAAGCTAGCTCAAAGGGTGGGAGTGCCCAAGGCCTTATAAATCCCACATTAGTTGTGTAACAGCCCGTGTTAACCCGGATTGTTAACATACTATCGTATTAAGCCACGCTTAATTAAAATGCGGAATAACTTTTTCTTTAATTCAATTATGACGTCATTAACCTTAGCCAACTTGATTACTTAATCAATTTCATAAAAATACTGCCTGTATGTAAATTGCAAGACAACTAACTGAATACCTCATATATAAATATCAAGTGAGTATCTAAAACCACAGGACTACAACACATAGCCTGGGTCAAAATCCTGATACTTTAATTACAACATTAAATTAAAAGACAATATTCAAACCATGTGGCATGGACAAACCCCATGCTCACCAAATAAGGCAACAATGCCCAATAACAGTCTCAACATATAACTCAAACAAAGCGGAAAACATAACAGCAGTCAATCCAGCAGGACAGCATATCATAATATCAACTCAGCTCTGGCCTCCTGCCACCTGAGCCCTCAACATTACCTGATCCTGAAATAAGCGTCCCCAAACGTGGGGTGAGATCTCTAACAAGAAATCTCAGTAAGACAAGGGGTCCTCAAGGAGTCTCCACCCCAAGCTCACTTACATGTGTAATATAAGTTCAAAAACAGTATTTACAATATAAGTTCCAAAACTATGCGATGCAGCAATTAATCATGCCATGTGTGTTTATCAAATCTACTGGCCAGAGAAATGTAGGAATACGTCTATACCTACATGAGTACATGGATACTACCTGCACCTCACCCACAGCTTCACCATCTTGTATGTACTACATACTCAGGCTTACCGTCTAGGTGGACACCACATGCATCTCATAAAAGCTCATTGCATATAAATAGCTCAACAGCATTTCCAAAACAATAAAGCATGTAACACAGCATGCATAAACCCATCCCCATGGGACATGGTGGAACAACAAAATGGCTAAACCGAGGACACGAAAGCTTACCTTGCAAGCTAGCTATCCAAGCCAAGAGTCCAACCACTCACAAGTCCACAAACAGCAGTATCACAATCTGATATGGACCAATAATACATCAATATTTATGCACGACAAGCATACAACTTAAAGACTACGCCTTTCCTTAACGTTTTACGTCTTAAGGCTTCCAACAAAGCCATAAGCCCTTAATCATGTGATTCTGACTTAGTTCATTAATTACAGAAGTTCAACTTCCTTAATCTAGGGTCCACACACACCCAATAGCTTACTGTTCATACACCACAGCTACTGTCTGCGCAGACCCAGGATATCCGGATATCAGAAGGGACATATCCGGATATGCCATATCCGGATATCACACTGGACATATCCGGATATGCCATATCCGGATACCCAGATCCCATATCCGGATATCAATATCCGGATACCCTATCCGGATACTGATATCCGGATATCTGTTCGACAAATATCCGGATATCTCACGACAGAATGCAGTTTCTGCATTTCGTGAATATTCATCCCAAAGATCCAACTTTTAACACATGTACACGTTAAAGGATCCATTTTTAAGCATATACAAGTTCACTTAGGTGTTGGTTACTTCATTTTAATCTTTTACATGCCAAGACACCAACTTTAAGCATTAAACTTAAGATCAAAGGTGTAGGAAACTTACCCCAAGCTTTGAGCAGCCAACAATGGTGCTCTTGGAGCTCACAAGTCAGCTCCAATGTACAGACTTCAAGGGTGCACGAAAATGTCACCCAAGCAAGGACCTTTCTTCACAAAGAAAGCTTCTTGAGGCTTCACCACTCAAGAACAAGACTCCCAACCAAGCCAAGGAAGGAACTCAGCCTCACACTCTCCCTCAAACAGCAACACCCTCAGAAAACAAGACCACAACCTCCTTACAATGCACTCACTCAAGTGTTTGCTTGATCAAGAATAGAAACAATGATCAAAGGAGGTGACTTTGGTGAGAAGGGAGGAAGAAATGAAGAACAAGAGGGGCTGGTCACAAGGCTGCAGAAAAAACTCACGTAGGAATGTGTATGGCCTAGGGTTGTGTGCCCTTAATGGGTCTATTTATAGGCACAAGGCCACACACGCGCAGTATTAGCCTTAATAGCAAAGTAAACGATCTTGATCCCAAACTTCGGATTCTAGACCTATACATTTTTCTAAGATTTGTCATATTTTTATTTTATTTTTCGGAGCACCTTTCCGGTACGCGCTTTTCCATAGTCAGTATCAGTTCTGGCATCAGATTACGTTATTTTGACTTGAAACTTATTTTACAAGTCCTTCATAATATTCTAGTAATTATCATGCATTCGTTATAATTTTTCGGGATACTTTTCCGATACGCATTTATACCGAGTAGCAGAACCGGTATCTGCGTTTTTCTTCCGAAAAGCGACTTTCAGCATTTTTACTCATTCATTATAATTATTTAAGCCCAATAATAATTATTAAGGTCAATTATGGAATTATTTCCTAATTATCATAATTAATTCACTAATTACCTTAATTAGCGGTGCGGGTTCTTACATTCACCCCACCTTTTTAAGGATTTTGTCCTCAAAATCAGAAACATACCTGTTTCGAAAGTCGGGATACTGTCGGAGAAGCTCATCCTCTTGCTCCCAGGTATACTCCTCAGGAGTTCTTCCTGACCATTGCACTTTGACCATCGGAATGATCTTGCTCCTCAACTGCTTCTCGCCACGATCGAGAATCTTGAGTGGTCCGACGGGAGTCTTTAGGTTCTCCCGAACCTCCACATCATCCGGCTGCACCACGTGCGAAGGGTCTGCTATGTACTTCCGAAGCTGAGACACGTGAAACACGTCGTGGATGTTGGCTAGGTTCGGAGGTAAGGCGAGTCGATAGGCAACTGGTCCTACTCTACCAAGGATCTGGTAGGGCCCAATGAATCGCGGGCTCAACTTCCTCACTCCGAGTGCCCGTCCAACACCGGTGACTGGTGAAAGTTTCACAAACACGTGCTCACCCTCACTGAACTCCAGTGGTCGATACTTGACATCATAGTAGCTTTTCTGGCGATTCTGCGCCTGCTTTAACTTTTCCCTGATCATCTGGATCTGTAGGGTAGTATCTTGGACAAAGTCCAAGCCAAATAACTCTTTATCTCCAACCTCAGACCAGCAAGTAGGAGTCCGACACCTCCTACCATACAGCGCCTCGTAGGGTGCCATGCCCAGACTAGCATGAAAACTGTTGTTATACGAGAATTCTACCAACGGAATGTACCTATCCCATGCAGAACCCTGCTCCAATGTACAGGCTCTCAACATGTCCTCCAATGTCTGGATGGTCCGCTCAGTCTGTCCGTCAGTCTGAGGGTGATAGGCGGTACTCAATCTCAACTGCGTACCAAAAGCCTCCTGCAGCGCCTCCCAGAACCGAGATGTGAACTTCGGGTCCTTATCACTGATGATACTCTCGGGCACCCCGTGAAGCCTCACAATCTCGCGGACATATAGCTTGGCCAACTGCTCTGTAGTGAAGCTCACCTTCACTGGAAGAAAATGGGCAGACTTGGTCAATCTGTCCACAATGACCCAAATAGAGTCACAACCAGCCTGAGTTTTAGGCAATCCCACCACGAATTCCATGGAAATACTCTCCCACTTCCACTGTGGAATCTCCAGAGGTTGAAGTTTACCAGACGGTTTCTGGTGCTCGATCTTCACCTTCTGACATATAAGGCACTTGGATACGTAGACCGCTATGTCCTTCTTCATGCCCGGCCACCAAAAATTCCTTTTTAAGTCCTGGTACATTTTTGTGGCACCAGGGTGGATAGTGAACCGGCCCTTATGAGCCTCTGCCATAACTTCTTCGGTCAATGGCCCTCGAGGAATAACAATCCTCTTCTGGAACAGCAGCAGTCCGTCCTCGTTCTAAGACACACCGTCCTGGTTTTTCACATAATCAAGGCACTCTCTTTGCACTTGCGCTTCTTTAATCTTTTCAATCAGCTCATTTATCACTTCTGTTGTTTCCATTTCGAGCAGTGCGCCCCCAAACAAGGAGTTCACTCTCAAGTCTCTGAACTTCTCGATCACCTCGTAGTCGTTCATCATTAAGCTGGATAAGCTCACGGATTTCCGACTCAAAGCATCGGCTACCACATTGGCCTTGCCAGGATGATACCTCAACTCAAAGTCGTAGTCCTTCAAGAACTCCATCCATCTTCGCTGTCTCATGTTCAACTCCTTCTGGTCAAACAGATACTTCAGGCTCTTGTGATCACTGAATACAGCAAACTTCATGCCAAACAGGTAATGCCTCCAAATCTTGAAAGCAAAAACAATGGCTGCCAACTCCAAGTCGTGAGTCGGGTAGTTCTCCTCATGAGGTTTCAACTGTCTTGAAGCGTAAGCAACCGCTTTCCCTTTCTGCATCAACACACAGCCTAGTCCTTTACCAGAGGCATCGCAGTATAGCTCAAACTGTTCCGCAGGATCAGGAAGAACTAACACTGGAGCAGTAGTCAGTCTCTCCTTCAGCTCCTGGAAACACTTCTCACACTCATGCGTCCACACGAATGGAGTCTCCTTTCGGGTAAGGCGAGTCATTGGTAGCACCATCTTGGAGAATCCCTCTATGAACCTCCTATAGTACCCGGCCAAACCCAAGAAGCTTCTCACTTCTGTAACCGTCTTGGGCCTCTCCCAATCCATCACAGCCTCAATCTTGTTAGGATCAACTGCAACTCCATTAGCAGAAATTACATGACCCAGAAATTTCACCGCCTTGAGCCAAAACTCGCATTTCGACGGCTTAGCGTAAAGCTTTTTCTCTTTTAGCACTTGCAAAACAATCTTCAAGTGCTCAGTATGCTCCTCCTCCGTCTTGGAGTAAATCAAGATGTCGTCAATGAAGACGATCACAAACTGATCCAGGTACGGCTGGAAGATCCTGTTCATGTAGTCCATGAACACAGCCGGTGCATTGGTGAGTCCAAACGGGATCACCAAGTACTCATAAAGCCCGTACCTCGAGCGAAATGCTGTCTTTGGGACATCCTCCGGCTTTACCCGTATCTGATGATAACCGGACCGGAGGTCAATCTTGGAATACACGCAAGCACCCCTGAGCTGATCCAGCAAATCATCAATGCGTGGAAGAGGGTACTTGTTCTTGATTGTCACCTTGTTCAATTGTCTGTAGTCGGTGCACAACCGCATGGTCCCATCTTTCTTTTTCACAAAAATGACCGGTGCTCCCCAGGGAGACACACTCGGCCGAATGAAATCTTTCGCTGAAAGCTCCTCAATATGCTTCTTCAGCTCTGCCAACTCTGGTGGCGACATCCGGTATGGAGCCAACGATATAGGCCCCACACCAGGCAATAAATCAATGGAGAACTCTATCTCCCTCTGCGGTGGAAACTCAGGAATCTCCTCGGGAAACACCTCGAGGAATTCCCTCACCACAGGAATGCCAGTGAGATCCTCCTGTGTCCCACTCACCAAACCTCCCAACATGACATAGCCAAATGCCCCTGCTCTCAAGGCCCTCCTCGCCTGCAGGACTGAAATGAACGGTGAGGAACTGGCTGTGGACCCACCCGGAGACATCACCACTTTCTTGGCACAGCAATCAATCATTGCACAGTTTCTGGACAACCAATCCATGCCCAGAATAATCTCAAGGTTGGCCATCGGCAATCCTATCAGATCTACCGAGAAGTCACGGCCATCCCACTGAAACGCTACATCGCGATGAACAGTGGAGGTCAAACATTTTTCTCCGGTGGCGGTGGTCACCCGCATCGGTGGAGAAAGCACATCACTGGGCAACTCAAGCCCCACAGCAATAGGGGTAGCAACAAAAGAGTGCGTTGCCCCGGAATCAAATAGCACATCAACAGCTGAACCATCAATGGTAACAGTACCTCTGACCAGGTTCGGAGCTCTGTCCGACTGCTGACGATCCAACGTATACACACGCCCCGTGGTAGGTGGCACTGCTGGTGCCCCAGTAGGAACCATCTGCAATGGCACAGCCTCCACTGCAGCAACTCTCGCCGTCGGGCAATCTCTGGAATAGTGGCCCTCCTTGCCACACTGGAAGCAAATCAGCTGTCCGGTAGAACACGGCCCAAAATGTGACTTCCCGCATCCCGAGCATCTGGGAGCAGGAGGTCTCGCGGTGTTCCCCTGAGTAGCAGTCTTTCTAAACTGATTTGGCGCTTGCTTAGCCGCCAGCTGCTTGCCCTTGCCCTTGTTTGTAAAATTTTTGTTCTTCCAGGGAGTGGAACCGCCGGTACCCTGTGGCACCTCCATCTTGGCCTTCTTGGCCTTACTCGTGCTGTAGAAATCCTCAATATCACGACACTGCTGGACCAGTGTCCCAAAATCTCTGGAAGCAGACCCAGCTAAGTAACCAGCAATATCCTCACTAAGTCCCCTGCGGAACTTAGCAGCCAAGAATGTAGGAGTAGGCCTCGCCATCCTGAAGTGTGAAAACTTCACCAGCTCATTAAACTTGGCCAGGTACTCGTCGACAGACAACGAGCCCTGAACCAACCGGTCAAACTCCCCCTGCTTCCTCTCCTGTGAGTCATAAGGGAAGTACTGACCCAGAAAGCTCTCCTCGAAGAATGGCCACGTCATCACATGGCCCTGCATCTCGTAGATGTGAGAAAGATTGGTCCACCACTCATGGGCCTCGCCCTCCAGCATGTACGTGGCGAACAACAGCTTCTGCGGATCGGTGCACTGCATGATCCGGAAAATCTTGTCTAGCGCCTGAAGCCATCTAGCAGTAGCAATGGGATCATACGATCCGTCGAATGAAGGTGGCTTATGCTTGCGGAAAGCATTCAGCCGGCGATCGATCTCGTCACGATCCTCAGCAAAGACGGGAAAAGTCTGCATAGCCCCCGTCAAGTGACTGCCCTCACCCATCTGACTCTGGGTGTCCTCCTGTTGACTAGGCGGCGGTGGAGGCGGTGGCGGCGGTGGAGGTGGTGGAGGACACTGGCCAGCAGCAGGACGAGCCCTCAACTCCTCCAACATGACCCTCATCATAGTCATGTTGGCCATCCGGTTCTCCTCCAGAACCTCTGCCGTGGTTTGCCGGTTCGCATCTCGAATAACGTCCAGCATCGCCCGGTTCGCCAGCCTCGTGGCTTCCTGGTCGGCTAGTCGGGCCGCCTGCATCTCAGCCAATGCAGCCAGGATAGGATCCGATTGATCCTCGCTCGTACTCGTGTTCCTCCTTGGTGGCACCATGACTCTGCACAAGTTACACAAAGAATGAGTTGATCAGGCCCACGCCATGTGGTCACATATGCATTATCATAACACACACCAATCAGAGAGAACACAAAGTAGACACGTAACGACACATCCTAAGTTATTGCAATACATACAGGCTTTTCCCTAGAAAGTGCTCTGATACCATAAAATGTAACAGCCCGTGTTAACCCGGATTGTTAACATACTATCGTATTAAGCCACGCTTAATTAAAATGCGGAATAACTTTTTCTTTAATTCAATTATGACGTCATTAACCTTAGCCAACTTGATTACTTAATCAATTTCATAAAAATACTGCCTGTATGTAAATTGCAAGACAACTAACTGAATACCTCATATATAAATATCAAGTGAGTATCTAAAACCACAGGACTACAACACATAGCCTGGGTCAAAATCCTGATACTTTAATTACAACATTAAATTAAAAGACAATATTCAAACCATGTGGCATGGACAAACCCCATGCTCACCAAATAAGGCAACAATGCCCAATAACAGTCTCAACATATAACTCAAACAAAGCGGAAAACATAACAGCAGTCAATCCAGCAGGACAGCATATCATAATATCAACTCAGCTCTGGCCTCCTGCCACCTGAGCCCTCAACATTACCTGATCCTGAAATAAGCGTCCCCAAACGTGGGGTGAGATCTCTAACAAGAAATCTCAGTAAGACAAGGGGTCCTCAAGGAGTCTCCACCCCAAGCTCACTTACATGTGTAATATAAGTTCAAAAACAGTATTTACAATATAAGTTCCAAAACTATGCGATGCAGCAATTAATCATGCCATGTGTGTTTATCAAATCTACTGGCCAGAGAAATGTAGGAATACGTCTATACCTACATGAGTACATGGATACTATCTGCACCTCACCCACAGCTTCACCATCTTGTATGTACTACATACTCAGGCTTACCGTCTAGGTGGACACCACATGCATCTCATAAAAGCTCATTGCATATAAATAGCTCAACAGCATTTCCAAAACAATAAAGCATGTAACACAGCATGCATAAACCCATCCCCATGGGACATGGTGGAACAACAAAATGGCTAAACCGAGGACACGAAAGCTTACCTTGCAAGCTAGCTATCCAAGCCAAGAGTCCAACCACTCACAAGTCCACAAACAGCAGTATCACAATCTGATATGGACCAATAATACATCAATATTTATGCACGACAAGCATACAACTTAAAGACTACGCCTTTCCTTAACGTTTTACGTCTTAAGGCTTCCAACAAAGCCATAAGCCCTTAATCATGTGATTCTGACTTAGTTCATTAATTACAGAAGTTCAACTTCCTTAATCTAGGGTCCACACACACCCAATAGCTTACTGTTCATACAGCACAGCTACTGTCTGCGCAGACCCAGGATATCCGGATATCAGAAGGGACATATCCGGATATGCCATATCCGGATATCACACTGGACATATCCGGATATGCCATATCCGGATACCCAGATCCCATATCCGGATATCAATATCCGGATACCCTATCCGGATACTGATATCCGCATATCTGGTCGATAAATATCCGGATATCTCACGACAGAATGCAGTTTCTGCATTTCGTGAATATTCATCCCAAAGATCCAACTTTTAACACATGTACACGTTAAAGGATCCATTTTTAAGCATATACAAGTTCACTTAGGTGTTGGTTACTTCATTTTAATCTTTTACATGCCAAGACACCAACTTTAAGCATTAAACTTAAGATCAAAGGTGTAGGAAACTTACCCCAAGCTTTGAGCAGCCAACAATGGTGCTCTTGGAGCTCACAAGTCAGCTCCAATGTACAGACTTCAAGGGTGCACGAAAATGTCACCCAAGCAAGGACCTTTCTTCACAAAGAAAGCTTCTTGAGGCTTCACCACTCAAGAACAAGACTCCCAACCAAGCCAAGGAAGGAACTCAGCCTCACACTCTCCCTCAAACAGCAACACCCTCAGAAAACAAGACCACAACCTCCTTACAATGCACTCACTCAAGTGTTTGCTTGATCAAGAATAGAAACAATGATCAAAGGAGGTGACTTTGGTGAGAAGGGAGGAAGAAATGAAGAACAAGAGGGGCTGGTCACAAGGCTGCAGAAAAAACTCACGTAGGAATGTGTATGGCCTAGGGTTGTGTGCCCTTAATGGGTCTATTTATAGGCACAAGGCCACACACGCGCAGTATTAGCCTTAATAGCAAAGTAAAAGATCTTGATCCCAAACTTCGGATTCTAGACCTATACATTTTTCTAAGATTTGTCATATTTTTATTTTATTTTTCGGAGCACCTTTCCGGTAGGCGCTTTTCCATAGCCAGTATCAGTTCTGGCATCAGATTACGTTATTTTGACTTGAAACTTATTTTACAAGTCCTTCATAATATTCTAGTAATTATCATGCATTCGTTATAATTTTCCGGGATACTTTTCCGATACGCATTTATACCGAGTAGCAGAACCGGTATCTGCGCTTTTCTTCCGAAAAGCGACTTTCAGCATTTTTACTCATTCATTATAATTATTTAAGCCCAATAATAATTATTAAGGTCAATAATTAGCGGTGCGGGTTCTTACAAGTTGCCTATACAACCAATGTGGGACTCCAAGTCTCATACCTTGCAAATAGGATCGTAACACTTTTCTTAGGTGAGTTTCAATAAACTATCTAGCCAAATTCTCAACTCTCATATTCTTTGAGATACTTTTTACTTTTATTGTAACATGATTATATTGTTGAAAGTATTCAAGTATGACTTGTAAAGAAGTACCACATTGGCTAGACATAGACCAAGTGATGACCATATAAGTGTAAAAGATCCATAAACCTACAGCCTTAAGGTTTTGGGTTGAGATGTGGTGTCGGCCCACTTATTGTGGTTTATCGCTTGTCCCATTGGTGGATGTATCCTTTGCAAAAGATTTTGGGCTCCCCCATACCATTTCCAACAGTGGTATCAGAGCCAAAGGTTTGGCTGGGCTGGGTATTTAGAGATGGTGATGTTTGAAGCCTTCCGGAGGGCTAATGTGACTTCAATACTTAAAAAAAAAAATGACCCATAAACCTACAGCCTTAAGGTTTTGGGTTGAGATGTGGTGTCGGTCCACTTATTGTGGTTTATCGCTTGACCCATTGGTGGATGTATCTTTTGCAAAAATTTATTCATTTCATTGATAAATCAATATTTATAATGAGTTCGCTTTTTCTACAGTAAATGTAAATACTTTATCTATATTGAGCTCAAAACGATATCATTTTGAGGCGAAAATCAAAGTATTTTTATAATTATAATTTATTTCAGGGTTATAACAATCTTTTTCATTATATTTTTTTAATTTTTTAACCCAAAATGACGTCGTTTTAGCAACGAATGTAGATAACTTATCTACATTCATTTTAGAAACATTAAAGCCATTTATAATTTTAAAGATAAAATTTGTAAAAGAAAGAAGATAAAATAGTTATGTTGATTGCTGATTGTTGATGAATGATTGACTTATATTTTTCATATAAAAATGATTACATTAAAATAAATAATGAAAGAATCAATTCCGAAAATCTATAAGACATGTGAGGAATGAATGTCTAAGTAATAGTAGTGTTTTAATATTTTACACAAACGGTAATTAGTAATTTATATTCTCATATTCACTTTTTAAATTCATAAGATTTTTTTTCCTATATAAATTCACGTATAAATTGTTTAGGCTGATTCTCAGTGCACAATCCATAGTTGAACTGCACATAAACCTTAGCTCAAAGAATCTTTCACTTCTCTACACAATTAACCTATCGAACAGGATAGTGGAACAATTCCTCACTCACAATAATAAGGACTTAAATAAAAATCTCTCTCCTTAATAATCATACAACATTTCTTTCGATGTCAATCAAAACAAATACTTGACAATCAAGTTTCGAATAAATTCAAAGTCAACAATTGAAAATGCAGTCAATAATTATTATTTTTTTAAATAAAATTTACCCATTACGTTTGAATACTGGCTTGGATATAAGGGTTCGTTATCAATATTATTATTTCACAACAATTATTCACATTAGGTTTGTCCAAAGTTTGGCGTGCACCTGTTCTATTTTTCTTTAACAAGCCACTCACAAAACAAATATTTGTTAAAGAATTTTTGTATTCATATATTTATCATGTAGATTGAATTAGTTTTTGATTCAATCACAGAAATCAAAGCTCCTGATGATAATATGATCTGGCAAGATTCTTAATATCCAAATGTTGATATCATGACAGAGATAATTGAAGAAAAAGCCAAGACCGACAAGTCACGGTAGAAAGATATTTATGGTGATGTCCACTCATAAGAAAGAAAAGCTCTAAATTTATCCATTAGTACCAGCACCACCGACAATGATTAAAGTCATGGATGCATTTATGGTTGTAAAATAAAGTGTGTGCCCAATAATTCAAATGTCTGAAAAGTTGTTTGTCATTTGTATCATCATGTTTGATGAGGTGTCTATTGTATAACTATTGTGTTTGTCGTTGTTATCTCTTCCTTGCCTATATAAGGGAGTTTCTGTGTCTGTATGAGGTAGAACAAGTTTGCAAGAAATAAATTAGCGTGTTATTTTCTCATAAATTTTTAAAAGTTCTCTCTTCTCTCTGAAAGTTTAGTATAATGTTATTACTATAATTGCTAATCTTTAAATGAGAAAATTAGTATGCTCTACACTTGCATATAAAAAATTATCTCTTAGATGCATATAAAAAATAAAATAAAAAATAAAGTTATTATACTTTTCTAAAAATATATTAAGATAATCACATTTTAAATCATTATAAGCATAATAAAAAAAGTCATTATATTTTAGAATATATAATTATTTCATATTACACATACTTTTTGGTGAATTAAATTGTCTAAAGAGTAGGTGTATTTGTTAGAAATAAATTTTAAAGAAACATTACACATAAATTATCATGGATGCGTATAAGTATAGAGTGGAAGGGAGAGAAATGATGAAAGGGGAAGCTGTGGTACAAAACAGAAGAACAATTCCGTGGAGGAAAGAATGGGAGGGCATGTTGCCACGTTAGATGGAAAGGTCCAAGATGGGAACCACGAGAAAATATAATAGATTATATTCTAATAACGGAAATGTTATATTTATAAATTTTTATTTATAAACTCTTACAAATTACATTAAATATGATCGGTTATACTTCTATCAAAACTGTATGACTAATCATACATAGTATAATTTGTAAAATGAAATTTGTAAACGGATATAAACCACAACTCATTGAACGGCTCCTATTACAGCAAACTTTATAGGTGTGCAAATTCTCAGTTTCAAATTCTTTAATTTCTTTGTAATAAAATAATAATAGAAGTGGGCCATAACATGCATGGTCCATGGTTGTGGGCTAAAGAGTGATCCATTTACAGCATATTCCTTACGTTTGAACTTAACTTGCTGTGGAACAAAAACAAAAAGAACTTTCTGATCCATATCAAAATCTACAGTAAAACCCAAAAACAAAAGCTGCGGCTCGCACAAACGTTTTAGAATTCAACGAAAATGAAACGATATTGAGTCATCGGTTTTTAAAGTTGGATAATCTCACTATATTCTCTTCTTCTTTTTAAATAGGTGCGACTTTCATTAACGGGAAAGATATTGTGACAACCAAGTTGTGTTATCACTAAATGATTACTAATCAATCTCACCGTTAGATCGATTATCTTGATCCAACGGTTATATTTATTTCTATCTTTATATGGTCATGATTCCCCATATTTAAAGTGAAAGCATTAAATATGGAAAATCATAACCATACAAAGGTGAAAATAAATATAAAGTATTAAATTTGGGAAATCATGATCATACAAAGATGAAAATAAATATAACCGTTGGATTAAAATAATCGATCTAACGGTAAGATTGATTGGTAGTCACTTAGTATTTCCCATATTTAATGCTTTCACTTTGAATATGGGGAATCATGATCATATAAAGATGTAAATTAATATAACCGTTGGATCAAAATAATCGATCTAACGGTGATATTGATTGGTAGTCACTTGGTAGTAACACAACTTGGTTGTCACAATATCCTTCCCCATTTTTTAATTGTTAATTACTTCAATCTTTTACATTTAAATTTCTTCTCCCTTCAAAAATTTCAATTAATAATTAATTTTAATTTTTAACTTGAAACATTTTCCCCTCAATTCTCACTACTTATATTTTCAAAATAATTCTTTTTAGATTTTCTTTTTTTAGGAAAGTTATATTTACAATCTCTTACAATCAAATCTTAACCGTTGATTTTCGTCAATTTGATAATTATTATTTATTGGATCACACTTATTAATTAATTATTAATTTTTAATAAATTATAACCGTTAGATTGACAAAAATCAACAATTAAAATTTGATTGTAAAAAATTGTAAGCGAAAAATATTTTAAATATAACATCTCTCTATTTTTTTACATTAAACTTGCACTTTCTTCTAGAACTCCAATTTCTTTACTCTTGTAGAGTAAATTAAAAAGTTGCATAGGAATGTCAGTTTTGTTGGACAAGTGGCTTCAATACTTAAGAGGGCATGAATTGAGTTTTTTAAAATCTTTTCGCAAAGTGCCTCCTTTGATATTTTAAAGAGTGTTTCTTCAATAAAATGATTCAACAAGAAAAAATCTAAGTGTGAGAGCAAGTGTGTGATCAATAAAATAATCAAGCAAATAGATAGACATAATCTAAAAATGCAATTTTAGTATTAAAGTAGAGAGTTTAAGGTTAGAGAAATTGCAAACAAGATGTATCCTGATTTGGCCACCACCACTGTGACCTACGTCTAGACTGAAGTCGCTCGATCAAACTTTTTACTAGCTATCAAGCAAGCTTGAGGGTGCTTGACAAACCACTACAACCTTTCAAGACTTCGGCCTCTTGATGCCTTACAATTTTTCACTCCAAATTTTCTTAGTAATTTGGTGACCTCTCAAGTATAAAGGGTTCACTCTCCTAGCTATTCAAGAAATAAAATGGAGGTGTTTAACAATAGTTAAGAACTCTCAAAGTACATAATTATACAAGTTGAAGAACTATGGGTGTTAATACTCTCAAAAGAATAAAGCTCAAAGAGTATTTATGATCAAGATGGATGAAAACAAGCAAATGATATGATTTAAATCAAGAATGATGATGAAGAAGAGTTGTCCAATCAATGGAACAATAATCTCTATTTATAGAGGGGCCCGTGGGTGTTTATCCACTCATTTTCGCAAATTTTTGTCTTCTGGTGCAGGAGGAATCAATTCTTATGCTGTGGGTATCGATTCTCAACTTTTCAACCCAAAACTTAAGCTGTGGGGTGAGGTTACATTAATGATTTTATATATCTCAACACGCCCCCTCACACCAGAGCCCACTGGGCTTGAAGGGTGGACAATTCACAAGCCCACCTACCTGTGCGAACAAAGAAATTCCACTTGAAAGAAAGTGAGGGGCGGCGAGGATCGAACCCGGGACACGAGGCTCTGATACCATGTAAAGAACCAATTCAACCTAAAAGCTTACGCTGTTGGGTGAGGTTACATTAATAATTTTATATATCTCAACACAGGGAATCGATTCCCAGCCTGTTACAAAGGCTGGAATTCGTTCGAGAGCATTCTTCTTTATTTTAAATCCTTTACAAACATGTTCAATTACTTGATTGAATTTTGAAAACATATTTTAACAAATGTATGATGCAAGAAATCCTTTTGGTTATCAAATGATGATTTAATACATGTATTTTAACATAAATATTTTTAGCTTACTTATGCAAGAAGTCAATTACTCTCACAATTAATTCTAAATCCTAAAGTATATTACTTGATAATTCTTGGACTTAGATTCTTCTTTTGCGGCTTGAATCTTGATGGGCTTCGTGAATGTTAGTTGATTATTTCTTTTTGATTGTTGCAACTTGAAGCCTTCTTTCCATGATTTGTTTATTATTATCAAAATCCTTGAATCTTTATATTCTGCCTTGGTTCCACAAATTTCAAGTAAAATTTTAAGTATATATTGAAAACAAAACATTTTCAAAACATTTAACTAATTAATTAAAATAAGGATTTTAAAATATCGATCAAAAGAGAAAAAAATTTAGAAGTTTGAATAAGATATACATAATTATTCATGAGAGTTTGAATATGATTTTTTTTTTTTTAAAAAAGGGAAATTATACCAGAAGATTAAACTACTCCCAAAATAGTATACTTTAATTTAATATATAAGAATAGAACAACTAAGTTGTGAAAAAAAAAAATTAAAGGGAATTAATTTAAGAATATAAGTAGCTAAGATTTGATTAGAAAAAAATTCAAATGAAAAGAAAATTTTAAAAGAATAAGCAATTAAAATTTGAGAAAAATTTTAATAAATTATAACGTAAATTTTTTTAAAGCAGTTATAATTTAAGAGTTTCAAAAAATATATAAAAATGTCCTAAACAATGTTGACGTAAGTGTCTGAAGAAGAAAGATACGCGAGAATTCAATTATGTTATGCATCACATCACACTGTTGAGAGTGATTTAATCTTTAACTTTTATAAGAGTTATCTTATAGGAAAAGTAGTTCTATAATGTTATAGAAATTAATTTTGCATGCATTAATTTTTTTTTTAAATGTGGGTCCCATAAAAAATTATGTGTATAGGAAAAAAATTTGTGTCATATAAAATGACAAATGCAAATCCGTTCATCTTTAGTGAAGTATACTCTTCCTAAATATTTTAAATTTTCATATTGATATTTTAGCCATCTTTTGCGGACTGATCCCACAAAGATTGTAAACGCTGGACTTCTTGTACAATTGTCGTCAAATTCAATAACAATCCGTAAAATTAAGGGTGTAAATAAGTTAGTTTCGCTCATAAGAATCTATGACTTAATCTATATTACGTTAAGTTTATCCTATTATAAATGGTCAAATACAACAAATCTATGTTTTAAAAAAAAATCTATTTAAAATGTTTTCAAAAAAAAAAATCTATTTAAAAAATATGTCACAGATTTTTTTTATACATATCAGACCTATAAACTTACAGGCTGACGTATAACATATTATTAATTTTAAATAAATTTATTATTTTAATAATTTTGAATAATAAAGTAATATTATCTTAATTATTTTTAAATTATTGAATGTTTAATACGCTTGAATAGACTAAGGTCTAGATTAATGCTTTTATTTTTTAAATATAAATCAGGCCAAACTTGCAATTTGAGTTTACGCAAGCTAACAGATCAGGTCAAATCAAAGATTTTTTTACATAAACTTGACCTATTTAAGTTAAAGTCTAACCTAACATAACCTATTTACACCTCTACCTTAAATGATGGGGTTAGGCATGCCTATACAAAAATATCCAACAATTATACAAGTACATGTGATTAAGGGTGTGTAAAAGAACCAAAAAACTGAACTGAATTGTGAACTAAACCAAATTACACTTAAAATAACTGATTTTTTAAAGAACCAGTTGAAGAACCAAACTGATTTTTAGTAACCAGTTCAAGAAACGAACCGAACCGGTTTCAAATCCAATCGAACCATTTTATTACTTTATGTCTATAATTTTTTTTTTATTTTTTTTTTCAAAATAGGTTTGATCCCGAACCAATCCAAATTGAATGATTTTCAAACTGAATCAAACTAATTTTTAACGAAGCGAACCGTTTTCAAATCAAACGCAATCGATCCGAACTGTTTAAACTAATTAGATTCTATTATTGAAAATTTTCAGTTCAATTTCACCGCTACACATTACCTTTTTGCAGGAAATAACAACCCGTGTCTGTGGCTAAAATCAGCAGTAAAAAGGAGAAGTAGATTTGCCTTGAATCGTAAATATGTAATATTTGTTACACTTAAAGTTAATAGTGACACGTGAAGTTTGTCTGCATTTTTTTATTTCTTCATTAACTGTAACTTATTATTATTATTATTACTACTACTACTGCCCCTACTAATAAAAAAGAGGAATTATCTAACCATAAACTGAAATTTATTCGAAAAATCAAGTAACCCTTACAAGTTCATTAAAATAAATAATAGATCAGTTAAGAGTATAGACAAACATTTACCTGAAACTCACTAATAATATATATCTTTACTTTAAATTTTTATATAATCACTGATTATAAGATTTGAACATTTTATTTCAAAACCAAAACATAAAAATAAAATTAGGAGAGGTTATACTATTTATCACCTCTTTTTCCTTACAAATCTCTTACTCTTACAATCACTTTTATAGTTATTTAATCAAAATCACATTAAGGGGCGCTTGGTAAGGAATTTTTTTTTTTTACTAGAAAAAGCTAATTACTAATATTGTATGAAAATAAGTTTGATAGGAAAGATTAAATAATTATTTAGTAGACTGAAATATTACAGGAAAAACTGATTTAAGTTTACAAATTCTATATTTAGTTAAAGGTAAAATATTAAGAGGATAATCTGTGTAAATTACGAAAGAGGATATTTTAATTTTTAGATCCGTAAAAAAAAATTAACCATTGACTAAAATATGAGGGTCATTTTTGACAAATAATTCCCACTCGCTTTTTGCTTTATCTGGTAAACACAAAATACCCCCTACAATGTGGGTTTTTGGCACAATATTTTCAATAAAATTTTCACACAATTGATAATGCATGGGTAAACGATTTTTCTAGTACAATTTTTTTTAGGCTTCTACCAAACATGATCAAGTTCAAATCCAAATCTAATTTTCCTAGGTATTTTGGAGAAAAACTCCTACCAAACAGGCCCTAACAGCTAACCATAAGAACATTGTAGAAGATTATAAAGAAAAAGAAGTTATAAGTAGAATCTCCCTTAATAATATTTTGATAAATCATAACATGAGGTAAATATGAAAATTTTAAAATTACATACTTCATGTATTTTGAAAATATGAGAAATCCAAAAAAATAAATAAATATTTTGAGAAAAAACTAAACAACGGTAAAATAAAACAAAAAAGATTGCTGTTTACCGAAAAATAAAATAAAAAAAATAAAGAAGATTGCTACCGAAGAACAAGGATGCTAGTTCTTTGTAAGAAACACTCGAAAAGTAAAAATTGAAATATCATAAAAGGACTTTATAAGAATTAAATTGTAGAAAAAATAACATCGCAGAAAAGAGAAAAGATTTAGGGCCGGCTAGGGCTAACAGAAGGGACAGAAGAGCTAGATTGAAATTTATATAGCTAGATAGTGGAAACCCACCATTTTCTAAGCAGTAGTATAGTTTTAATTTACCATTGCAATTCATTTTATGGAAAAAGTGTGTATTATTTGAAAGGGGAAATATTTTCTCATATTATATGAGAATTTTTCTCATGTTGTGACTCTTCAATTTGTGTGCCAAACTTTTTTTTTTTTTTAATAAATGTGGGGCCCACAACTAATTGAGTCATAACATGAGAGTTGAATTTTCATGCAACATGAGAAAATCAAATCCCTTATTTGAAAGGATGTAAAGTTATGTTATTTTAAGTAAGATAAAGAGATATATAAAGGAGGAGAGAAAGTGGACAAAAAATTATAAAAATATGAATCTCATCTCTTTGTGAGAGTGAAATGATATAAATTGTGTCATTTAAAAAGACAAATATTTTTTCCTTCATTTATTTATGAAAAAGTTACTCTTATATTATTTGAGAGTAACTCTTTTTTCTATATACCTATTAATTTTTTTGTGTAACTCAATTTTTATATTTTTACTTTTTATAAGTTAAACCAATCATGTCTATAATATAAAAGAAATACTTTCATGCAACATAAAATTAATAAAACAATTATTCTAAGGGATCTATTAATCTCATATTGCATGAGATAATTATTTCATGCAACAAAGACGAGATAGTGGGATCTATTATTTTTTTTAAAAATAAAATAATGAATCTCACTATTTTATCTCTTGTTACATGAGATAATTATCTCATACAAATTTCCCTTATTCTTTTTTTTTTTGGTAAAAAAATTTCCCTTATTCTAATGCCACATATGTATATTGCATCAACATCTGCAAAGAAACACGGATTAGGACTATAGGAGCAGATTTCAATAACAACCCCCGCCTGTCGCTAAAATCAGCAAACTGGTACCAACAACGTGCTGTATCTGCACTGTCCAGTCCCACTCACTATTATTTAATTGTAAATATATACGGTCGCATTTAGAGTTTTTACGAAACATGACATCGCATCCTTCTTCTACACGATTTAATTATGGTCTAATTTTAATTTAAAACTTGTCCACAATTATAATTATTATTTCCTCAAACTCAAAACTTTTATTAAAATAACAGTATATTATTTAAATAATATAAAATATATATATACATAGTAATGTGCTAAACTTTCTTCTATAAGCCACGTAATTTTTTTATTATAAAAAATCATATATTTTCTTTATTTTAAACTAGTTTATGTAACCTAAATCTAGGCAGTGCTGTAAAATATTATAAATTGAAAAATAAAAAAATGAAACATTGATATTTTGATAGAACTTGTTAACTTTTTGAAATATATTCTTTATATGTTTTGAGTAAATTTATTAAAATATTTTACTACTAATTTATTACCTATCGCAACCATTGAGAGAGAGATGTAAAAAAAAAAATTGAGAAAATGTTAATCTTTTTGATTATATTCTAGTAAGTTTTTAGTGAAAATTTTTGATATGAAATATCCCTCCTCATATATATATATATATATATATATATATATATATATATATATATATATATATATATATATATATATTATGAAAATTTTTTACGATCATTTGTTGTAACATACATCAGTTATTTAAAAATCAATGTGAGAGTGACAATTGGTGTTGTGCTTGCATGTTAATCCACAAACTATGGTCGGTTTTACATGAAATCTCTTCAAGTAGCGGGCAAACTACAGTGATCACAATTAACTTGAAAGGACTTGGCAAGGCCTCAGTTAGCCATCAAGCTATCTGATTGCGGTAAAGAATTGCCAAGCTCGTTGATTAATTTGTCCTTTTATATTTCCAATTTTCATTTTCCCAACTACCTAATTTTGTATCTTAGCTAGTGCATCATATTTCATAACTTAAAGTATACATTAATGGGTTTTATAAGAATTATTTTATAGGAAAAGAGTTTGTTTGCCTCAAATAAATTCTTTGAAAAATTTTGGGGTCAGAAGATTCGTTTTGGAGATTAGGCAAATCCCATTTATTTTTTTTTAAAAAAGAGAGAAAAAAATCTGGGCACAAGAATCGAAGTGAGAGCTGTAGATTTTTTTGAATGCAGTGACATGAGAGATATAAACCCCATACATTAATATATGTTTTGGTTTGATAGAAACCGTGTCAAGGGTAGCTCAGTTGGCAACTGAGCTTCTAAGAATTTACTTGAAACATGATTTGAACTCCTGATCCAAGTAAATCCTTGAGAAATCTTTGGGGGCCAGAGTACGTGCCTCTGTTCTCGAAGGGAATATTAGTCTTATTTTTCTTCCGGTAGTGAAGCTCAATGCACCCTCTGTGACAATGAAGGATAGTCTTCGGGCCGTATTCCGAAGATAAGGTGACCGAAGGAAGTTGAATAAGGATACCGTTCAGATTATATATATAAAAGAAGAGTTTATCATCTATCATTTAATATGACCATAAAAATAACCTACACACACAACATTTTGTTTTTTGTCAAATCTCTCTCCTCTAAGGCACGCAAAACGAATCTCTATAATATAACACAATCACTATATCCTAAATAACTCACACACTTTACGCATAAAAGAAACCTCTGAATAAAAGTTCAATTTTTTTTTTAATAATACAAACTCTTTCATGTATTCATCCACTTCATTGTCAAAATATAATACAATTCACAAGGAAAAAAATGTCTAGAGCACATCACTTTCACAAAACCAGCTGAATTAAGCTGATATAGCTAAAATGTTAGTTCAATGTTGATAATGTTTAAATAAGAGATGCGTCATATCGTATATGGCTAGGACGGCAGGGCACAGGCAAGTTGACAAATTGTGTTTTAACATGACTCGAATTATCTGTATTACCCTAATTCAATGGGAGCCTCATTTGGAAAAACTGAGTATGATCTGAGTCAGCTGATAGCTATCTTCTCAGCTAAGGAGGTCCCATTCCCATATATATGATTATGAACCATGTTTTTCTCTTATCGGAGAGGAGAGAACTCTTCTACACACTCAAATTCATAACGGGACTCACACATAAAAAATAAAAAAAATTATTACACACAAAATGAAACTCTCATGATATAACTATCTCCTTAAATAAAACTCATATGATTATTGCATCAAGCGGGACAGCTCATTCATAACGCTACATTCACGTACTTTAAGACCTTATCAGGCAAAAAAGGTAAAACGGACCAGACAAATGAAATTCACTGTCCCTTTCCGCCTTATGCCATTCGCAGTTTGGGACCGCACGAGATGGATTATATGGCGGTTTAACTTTCTTCATTAAAACATGTACGGAATTACCAAAGGGCACTTAAGTTTTTAAATGGTATTAACTTAATTTGTTTGTTTTCAATTTCAATTATATTATGTAGTTAGCTGTGTGCAAAAAAATTGATTTACCTTCCTTATCTTTTATCTGACTTATGAATACTTATTCTTTATTTTATTTTTGAATTGAATTTAAATACTGACCCACTTTTATTTGGGTCAATTTTAAACCTAACTTGTTTTAATAATAACTCATTAATTCAAAACTTGACCCACACCCATTATGTGAAAAAAAAAAGAAAAAAAAAAGCACAATTACATTAAAAGAAAAATTTTAACGTAAAATAATCTAGAGTACATAATATAGTTTATACATATTTTATAAAATTTGTGACAAATAACATTTCTGTAAAAAAATTGACGGAAATTTTTTTTGTCAAATTTATTCACGGAATCTAAATTTCGTCAAAACATTTTATAAAAAAACATATTCATCAAAAATTTCGACGAAATAAATTTCCATCGAAATCTTTTGACCAAATCAATTTAATAATTCAAATTGGGCGAGAGTTTTTTACAGAATCGTTAATTTTTTTAAAAATAAAACATTTTCAATTTTTTATTTTCATGTTTTTTGTCTTTTTATTAAAATTTTGATTTTTTTCTACATAACCGAATACATGATAATTAAAATTCCTATTTAAATCTGCGATTTTATAATTTTATGATTTTTTTAATCAAAATTTCAAATGCTTTTACGTTTTTACGATTTTTTTACGTTAGGATTTTACCTTTTACAAATTTTTTAACCTCATTCCCATTTTAGGTAAAATTCTTATTTTAACTACCATGACCAAAAGGATAAGCAAAATAATTTCGAAAACTTTTAACACTACATTTTGATAAAAAATATTTGGTTTTTTTTACTGTTATATTAATTACATTTCAATCACAATATTTTCTTTATGTGAAATTTTTTGAAAAAAATTTTTCGAAACCAAATCAAAGTTTGGGTTTCAAAATAACGATATCAGAATAAATGAAGAAGGAAAAAAAAAAATAGCTAGGTAATTAAATAAAATTTGAGTCTTATAAAAACCAAGTAAAATATCGTGCACATATATAAACTGAAAAATCAATTATAATTAAAATTGAATTATTTAGTATTAGATTTAATTAAAAATAAATCAATTTTTATTTTTATTTTTTCATAATTTTTGTCTTTTTATTTAAAAATTTGATTGTTTTTAATGATGATTAAATATTAATTTACTATTTGAGCCCTACAAGTTTTGTTACTCAATTCAGGTCTTTTGTCCAGTACCCTCTTCCCCAAAATAGTAAACAAAAATGAATTGTGGACCCCAAAAAAAGATTAAAAGCTTTAATCCATCCCTTTCTCCAAATCATGTCATATTTGGCAAAACAAATTATGTAGTTCGGTAAAAACCGGAAAGTTCTTAAGTAAGAATCCAATTCTTTTTCTAGTGGTAGGTAATCAGTCTTCTTCAAATTCAATACATTTTCACTAATATCCAGATATCAAGCAATATCAATTCAGTAATCCAATTGAATAATTGGAGTTTATTAATTCCCCCAGTCAAAATATTTTTCTTTTAAGATTTTATACAAATATTTAACAAAAATCAAATTTTTTAACTTAAGAAAATATAATTATATTTAATTAAATTATATTTCTATCTATTAATATAATTTTAACCCCACTTAATAAAATGCCAAGGATAAAAATAAAAATAAAAATAAAAATTAATTAATATTATTTTCTTGATTTCTTAAAGGGTTTTATCAAACTCATGTTAAAGAAGATAGTTATTTCATGTCATAAAAATAAATTTGTGAGATCCACCACCTGAAAAGAGAAAAGAAAAAAACATAATTATCGAACAATGTATAGAAAAGAGAATAGTTTTTCCCTTAGAATAACAAATAATTTAGAACAAACTAAAACTTCTCTAACAACAAACACAACCACAATAATTTAATGGAAAATATTATACTTACAACTTGTTATTACAAATAACAGTTAATAGATAGTTGTTAATATTGGGCAATACGATTATAATTTATTGTAAATTAATAAATATGTATTCCAAATTTACAACTATCATATATCAACGATTAAACGATTAAAATTTGATAATAATAAGTAATAAAAAAAATTAGATAATAAATATAACCTCTTCTTAATTTAATATGGTTTGCACGAGAATTAATACAAACCTTTTCACTAGAATTAAAAAATAAATTTAAATCCCAAAAATAGAGACATGCACGAGAAAAGAGAGTCTCATAGAAAAGTCTCCAAACTAATTCAACCAAAGACTAGCGCAAGAAAAAATTTCTTAGAAATAACAACTTGTCAAAATAGAGACATTCAAAGAGAGAACAATGAGACTTTTAATTATATTTTCTAAATCTTTGAATCTATTCACGATTCACCTTAAAAACACAGTTAAATGATACACCCATAAGTATTTCGATTCAACAACCATGTTAACAACATAAAAAGGGACCCAACAAAAGATGCAACAAAAACTCAAATGAACAACAAATAAGAATGATAAAGTACTCCGTTACTCATTATTCTCCTTACCATGCCATCACAAACTGCAAATATGACATAGTTATAAACACAGTAATCTTAATCTAAATGAATAGTAATAATAATAACAACAACAACAATTGAAGCTACTAGTTAATTTTCTATTATTTTTAATAAAAATCACATTGCAGCAGCTACTGATGATGATTGATGGCAATGAGAATCACCCTGCCAAGTCCAAACGATGTCTTTAAGTGAAGGTCTGACATGGTCCTCACAGAACTTAATATACTCAAGCGTGTCTCCGGCGGACTTTGAGAATTCAACCACCGCAACCTCCGGCGCCACCTCAAAAACCTCCACCGTCATAGCAAGTTTCCCCTTCCTTCCCTCTTTATCCCCTTGCATTCTCACCGTGAAATCCTTCTTCCCCGTTATCCTAAAATTCAGCTTCTTCGCCACAGTCTCAAGCTTCGCCAACACAGCAGAACCTGAAAACTTGGAAATGAACATAGAAGGCGATCTCTTCCTCGTCTCAAACAAATTCCTAAGATCAAACCCATGAGACAATGAAGATATAATCTCAAATGCATTGTAAGATGGACGAACCGGGTTTTCCCCCACCAATTCTTCAACAATATTAACACTATTGTTATGATTATCATAATCTTCGTTGAAATCAATGTTATCTTCCAGAGATGTTTCTTTCATTGAAAAAGCAATGGGTCTTAAGAACCCAATTTGAAACCAAGGATCTTTCATGATATCAGGGATCGAAAACCTCTTCTCAGGATCAACAACGAGTAATTTCGAAATCAAATTCTTAGCACCAGTTGAAATCCAATCAGGGAAAGCATAATCAGCTTTGAATGATTTTCTATAAATCCTCATAACATTCTCACCTTGAAAAGGCAAATACCCAGAAAGCAAAGCGTAGAGAATAACACCACACGACCATAAATCAGCTTTCGACCCATCATACCCAATCTTCTTCAGCACCTCCGGCGCGACGTACGCCGGCGTCCCGCACGGCGTCACGAGCATCCCGTCCGATCTGCGCTGATCCGGCAGCGCCGACAACCCAAAGTCGGAGACTTTAAGGTCCTCGTTCTCGTCAAGGAGCAGATTCTCCGGCTTCAAATCACGGTGCGTGACGCCGCGGCTATGGCAGAAATCGACGGCGCTGATGAGTTGTTGAAAGTACTTTCTCGCTTCGTCTTCTTTCATCTTCCCTTTTGTAACCTTCGCGAAGAGTTCGCCACCTTTGACGTATTCAACAACCATGAAGATCTTTGCCTTTGTCGCCATAACTTCTCTCAGCTCCACGATGTGGGGATGGCGAACGAGACCCATCACAGAAACCTCGCGCTTGATTTGCTTCATCATGGTTTCTTTCTTCAGCCTCTCTTTTTTAATGATCTTGATTGCAACGCTGTCGTTTGTTATGAGGTTTCGACCGTGGTAAACCTTAGAGAAGTTTCCTTGTCCTAGGAGCTTGCCAATCTCGTACTTGTTGAACAGGATGTTCCTGTTGTTGGTTTTAACTTGTGGATCCATGTGGAAGTTGGGGCAAGAAATGAATTGAATTGAATTGGGGGTTTGGGGTGTTGAAAGAAGGTTTTAAGCTAACTCACGGTGAAAGAATCAGATCCATTTTTTTTGAGGAAGATTGTGTCGAATGGACACACGACATTCTGAAGAAAGCATTTAGAGGGGTTGAAAATCTTCATCGTGTGCATACAGGGTGAAGAGAAGGGATGTGAGGAGAGGATTTTATATGAAGGTAAGGGGTGTACCAATTTTGGGTGCGTGAATAAATGGATAAAGTAATGGTTTTTGTTATAAAATTAGTTATTAGAAGGAGAAAGAAGGGTGAAGGGATGAGGAAGAAGATGTAACGCTGAATAGGAGAAAGAAAGCATGTGGAGAACACGGTTTTAAGCTCGGAGAGATAAACACCGGAAATTTTGTGGAAACCAGCAAAATTAAGAAAAATCTGGTCAATAACTACGCGCAAAAGGCGGTGTCACTTAGGTGGCCTAAAAACCCAATTTTATTTAGAGTTTATTGTTTGCGTTTTATTAATCTCATCTTACATGATTTAAGTGTTATTTCTAACACATACAATAGTAGGGGAGAGAGAAAAAGAGATGATGAAAGAGAAAAAAAAAACATGTGGATCGCTTCTTTAATGTATGTATAGGAAAGTAAAGTTGTGTTATGTTACATAATAAATATAAAACCCTTATTGTTTATCATGTGTATTCTTCTTCACTTATGGTTTTATACATTTTTATGGAGGAAGGATATTGTAACAATCAAATTGTGTTACTATCAATTAATCTCACTGTTATATTGATTATGTTAATCCAACGACTATATTTATTTTCATCTTTGTATGGTCATGATTTCTCAAATTTAATACTTTATATTTATTTTCACCTTTGTATGATTATGATTTCCCATATTTAATGCTTTCACTTTAAATATTGGGAATCATAACCATACAAAGATGGAAATAAATATAAGTGTTGGATCAACATATTCGATATAACCGTGAGATTGATTGATAGTAACATTGGTAGTAACACAACTTGGTTATTACACTATCCTTCCCCATTTTTATATAGAAAAAATAGTTGTCCCTTTTTTTTTTGGTGAAAAAATAGTTGTACTTTTAAATGATACAATTTGTTTCATTTTACTATCATGAAGAGATGAGATGCACACTTTTACTTTTTTAATTTTTTTGTCCACTCTCTCTTTCCATAACTTATCTCTTTCTTTCATTTAAAATGACACAATTTTATATTTTTTTAAAATGACACACACCTTTCTTTTTTATATTTTTGTAGAAGATAAAAAATATTAAACCACTCTATTTATTATTTATAATTGCACGTTTTTTTGCTTTGGTAGAACTGCCTCCATTCAAATCTCGTATCTATTATTTTCATATGTTTGCGGTAGAGTTACTAATTCATTTTAAAGTTTAATTTCTGAAAAATAGATATTCACTGAAGATATGTGAACGATTACTTTCAATTTTTGTCATTTAATAATACTTTTTATTATTCTAATTAGTATTTAAGTTAAAGTCTTAAGTTAATGTATGTCATCTTAAATACTAATGCGGCTGTGATAGAGATTATGATTCTATTATGGTTATATAATGTTTTTTGTTTTAATTTTTTTTTAAATCAAGAGTTCAATGAATGTGAGATGGTGGGGGTTAAGGGATGTGGTGGAGGTTGAGTTTGGATATTTTGTAAGAGAGATAAGATTAATGATTGGAGATGAATGATGAGGGTGACGTGGAACTGAGTCGAATACAGCTAAGTGCGCGGCGTTTGAATCTTAAAAATGTAAACCCTATCTAACACACATTGTCCTTGTGTACTTTTTGAATGGCGGTTGAGAACGGAGGGGTATGGTATGGTGTGGATGGGAATTGTGAGCTCTAGCTTAACAAATTTGAAATGTGCGCCAATCATTGGATTTGCAAAACAAGCAAACGCTCCAACAGTTTTTTCCTTGCACGGTTCACCTACCAACTTTCAATATTCCTATTTTTTTTTTTTTTTTATAATTCTCATTCAACATGAGAATTACAATATTCCTACATATCCTTTGATTTTCGTGCTGACATAGGTCCTACATATAATTTTTTTAATACATGGGTCTCACATATTTTTTATCTCTACAATATGAGATTCCAATTCTCCTTTAATATAAGAATTATAAAACCCTTTCTTTTTATAATTAGACCAAATTCCGCACAATTTTCCTCCAATTTCTTTAACCAAAATAATATTGCATTCCAATTCTTAAATCATTGATTATCTCTTCATTATTTTATTTCTTTTAGATGACATTTGGTACGAGATATTTTTTAAGATTCTTGAAAAATTGAATATTTTTAAATTTTTTATTTTCAGATATTATCATAAACTAAATATTTTCATTATTTTTTCTGAAAATTATGATTCTCGGATAAAAAGTTTTCTCCTCTATTATTGTATTTGTCTTTAGTTAATGAGTTTTATAAAAGTAATGTTATAGGAAAATTGATTGTGTAATGTTATAGAAATTCATTTTATGTGCGTTAGTTTTTCTTTTGTTTTTGCGTGGGCCCACAAAATATTATGTGTAAGAAACTTTTTCGTGTCATGTTAAATGATGAATGCCAACACTTAGTTAATTCATTCATCATAATATAATGGGTTTTATAAGAGTTATGTTATAGAAAAATTGATTGTGTTATGTTATAGAGATTCGTTTTGCGTGCCGGAAGTTTTTTTTTTTTGTTGCGAGCCTCATAAAATGTTGTGTGTAGGAAAATTTTTGTAATTATGTTAAATGATAGATGATAAACACTAATATAATAGTTACCAAAGCTTAATGTTTTCTATTTTGCATATTGCAATATGTATTTAAATTTATTTGACTGGGTGTGATGTCAAGTCAAACTTTTCATCATATCATAATTTTAATTAGAAGACAATATTGAGCTTTAATGAAATTTTCATTTAATATATTATATAAAATAAGGTTTATACTTTGATTATTGTTTTCTTCTAGAAATTATTGTTTCATGCTGTACGTCATTACTTCAATTATTGTTTTCTTCTAGAAATACACATAAAATAATAAATTTCTTCGTTTATAATTAACATAATTGAATTATTCGGCATGAAATGAGACGAGAGGATAAATTGATTACATAAATACTTGATATAATTTATATTGATTCTATATATATTTTGATCTATATAATTTTAATTTAAGTAAATTACTGTATAGCAGAACCGAATCTTCAATTTAATTCGATTTAATATTAGCTATTATTTTTAAATGTTATACTATAATTGCACAGCTAATGATTGAGTGTTGAAAATAGTTAATGTCTAATATCAATTAAATGTGTTCATGGATATTTCAGTTTTTATTTAAAATACAAGAAATATATAATTATTATGCATAATAAATACAATTAAATAATTATTTATGATATGTATCTAATGCTATTATGCATGTGAAGAGAGTTAACTTTTCACATAGTCACCAATGGGTGCACGAAGATTTCTTTTAAAAAATATTAATATCAGACGCGAAAAACATGCACATAATTGTTTCATGTTTATATTAAATTAGTTGATCGAAGCTTATTTAATTCATTAATTGTATATTAGTCGAAATTATTCTAAATAATAAATAGTGCATGATAAATTAATAAAAGAAAAAGCTTATGATATAAGCTACTTTAGAGTAAAGATAAATACCATGATGCCACGTAAACTATTTCTAGAGGAGACTTTTTTCTAAAAACTTCTTTCTCTGCAATAATATTAAATAATTACCTCAATTTTGATATAACTGTTTATGGTGTATATATACCAATTTATTTGCAAAATCATTTCACATATTTATTTTTTTAAATTATAAAAATCTTGAAATAAATGTAACAAATTAAATGATAAGTTGAAATACAAGTAAAACATTTTCGTAAAATTCATTACCTCGATTAATTATTAAAAGTCTTCAACTATTAAACATGAGTTTAATTTTGAGGCATTAGTGATATAAAAAAATGAATTTTTGTTTAATATTATTTTGTCATTTTATATAAAAAATTCAATTATGTTAGCTATTATATAAAAATTCAAACTTATTTAATAGGAAAAACTGTTTTTCATTTTAAATGATATAAAATTATATCATTTTCAGATAGCGATACACAAAAAATAATATTTTTTATATAAAATTTAAATTAAAAAGATCCACCAATTTTCACTCTTATGATTTTCATTCCTTATCTCTATCTCTTTCCTAAAATGATATAACTTATGTAAAGGACAACATCAAATCCTATTTAATAATATAGTAATATTACAAATATAAAATATTTTAAACATTATTAGTTCATCAAAAAGTAAACTCTTTTACCATTTTTAAATATTTTAAAGAAGCGAGATAAGCCAGCCTTTTTAAAAAACTTAATATTCTTCTTTAATTTTTAATGCTTATTCGCATTTGTCCAAGACCTATAAGTGTGTGATTTCTGTGACAGCACCAAGAAAAATATCTCGAAATGTTTTTCTTTAAATGGTGTTGTGATATTATTTCCCTTTTATGGACTTCTTGGTATGTGTGCTTTCTTTGTCGTTACTTAGAAAAGATCCAAAATAAAAGAAAAAGAAAAGAAGCGATTTTTTTTTTTCCTGATCCAATCCCAGCCACGCATCCAAAATAAATCATTCGAAGCACATAAAGGGGGCAATTATTCGAAGGGTTAAAATATCTTAACAATCAATTAAGTTACTATCCATCTTATTATCAATTAATTTCATCATTAGATTAATTATATTGATCTAATGATTATTTTTATTTTTATTTTTGTATGGTTATATTTCTCCATATTTAATGTGAAAGTATTAAATATGAGAAATCATAACTACACAAAAGTGAAAATAAATATAAAGTGTTAAATATGAGAAATCATAACCATATAAAGATGAAAATAAATATAACTGTTAAATTAACATAATCGATTTAATGGTGAAATTGATTGGTAGTAATATTGATAATAACACTAATTGATTGTTACAATATCTTTTCCCTTATTTTAACGTTAAAAATAAAAAATACATGCGTGTGTCCTTTTTATATCATACCTAGGGATGTGCATCGATCGAACCAAACCGATTTTTTTGAAAAACCGAACCAAATTGGTTTAAATGGTTCGGTTCGAAAGTGGTTCGGCTCGGTTCAAAACTGGTTCGGTTTGGAAGTGGTTCGGTTCGGTTCGGAAGTGGTTCGGATCGACCCTCTTTTGAAAAGAAAAAAATTAAAAATTTAAAAAATAAAATAAAATTTAATTTGGTTCGATTCGGTTATTAAGCCGGTTCTGAAAATAGGTTCGGTTCATGAACCGGTTCTTTAAAAACTGGTCCGGTTCATGAACTGATTTTTAAAAACCAATTATTTTATAGAGCGGTTCAATTCAATTTATGGTTCGATCCAATTTTTTATTTATTTTGCACGCCTCTGATCATACCATGGTCTAGCTAATGGCTCGGTTGAAATGATCAGAGAAGGGAATGTAAAATTGGCTTTAACTGGGTAATGATTCATGGACATGCAAGGTTGGGTTGCTTAGTGAGGCCAAAAAATACAATGACCCAAGTCAAATTGGGTGAAGGAAAGGAAGGGGCAGTTTCCAAATTGAAGCCTTTTACTCGGTTTAAGGCTGATTTCGAAACTCCCAAAGGGACAGATGAGTTGGGGTGGACTTGAGATGCTTGGGGTGAAAGGGAATGATAGTATTGGTCGTTATTGGGCCACTTACAAGGATGAGGGCCATTGTAGCAGTACATGTGATAATCGTGGAAAGGACTAAAGTATGACATGAAGAATATTTGCGTAATCAAACTGGTTTACTTTCTGTTCTAGGCCGGCCGGATCATCCATCTAGCTAGCTCAAACTATCATCACTTAGCACGTGGAACATGCTGACTATCTTGTATATCTGTCATTTCATACTTCCCACGCATGACTTTTTATACATCATGGGTCACGCAGTCTCGTGCCGAGTAAGGCTCATAGGGTTGGAAATAATATGGTATCACACTTTATCGGATATTTGATTGAGGAGAAATTTTTTAAATATTAGAGAAATAGAATTGATAGAGAAATGGTAAGAAAATGAGATAAAATAAGATAGATAGAAAAATATAAAAAAAAGTAGTTTGGTTGGATAAAATTTTACCATGAAAATATATGAAAATTTTGAAAACCTATGTTTGGTTTTGGAAAAAAATATAGATAGGTAAATAATATAAAATTACAATTTTATCCCCGATATCGTTATCCTAAACAGATCATATTCCATAAACAAAAAGAAGCTGGGTGAGGTCGATAGAGTCATGGAAAGCAAACTGTAAGAACCCGCACCGTTAATTAAGGTAATTAGTAAGTTAATTATGATAATTAGGAAATAATTCCATAATTGACCCTAATAATTATTATGAGGCTTAGATAATTATACTTAGCGAATAAAAATGCTGAAAGTCGCTTTTCGGAAGAAAAGCGCAGATACCGGTTCTGCTACTCGGTATAAAAGCGTACCGGAAAAGTATCCCGGAAAATTATAACGAATGCATGATAATTACTAGAATATTATGTAGGACTTGTAAATCAAGTTTCAAGTCAAAATGACGTAATCTGATGCCAGAACTGATATTGGCTATGGAAAAGCGCGTACCGGAAAGGTGCTCCGAAAAATAAAATAAAAATATGACAAATCTTAGAAAAATGCGTAGGTCTAGAATCCGAAGTTTGGGATCAATATCTTTTACTTTGCGATTAAGGCTAATACTGCGCGATTGTGGCTTGTGCCTATAAATACTAAACTTGCACAAATTTCTAGGTCATTTATGCAGCCACCTACGTAGGAAATTTGTGCTGCAGCTGCCACTTCCCTCCTCCTTCTTCTTCTTCTCTTCTTCTTTCTTCTTCTTTCCTTAGCCAAGTGATCACCTTTCATGCTTGTTTAAGCATTGTGAAGGTGAGAGTTAACCCTGGGGTTGCATTGTGGCCATCATTCTGAGTGAGAAAGCTGTGTGTGTGTAGTTAGTGAGCATGAGTTTGGAGCTTAAGTGATGGCTACCTTGTGGTAGTCATTGTGAGCTTCAAAGTGCCTTCTTGTGGTGCAAGAACCCACCTTGAAGTGCCATTTTCGTGCTCCTACTTAGGCTGAGTTTGAGGAACCTTAGGAGAGCTCCAAGAGCACAACTTGCCTCTGTTTTGAACTTTGGTAAGTTACCTCACTATGATCATGGGTTTATAATGCTTAAAGTTGATGTCTTGACCATGTTTAATGAGTAAACAAGAGGGTATAAGGTATATGAACCTAAAATGAACTAAAGATGCATGCTTTAACGTGTACATGTATTAAAAGTTGGACCTTTGGGATGGATATTCACGAAATGCAGAAACTGCATTCTATCGTGAGATATCCGGATATTTGTCGAACAGATATCCGGATATCAGTATCCGGATATGGTATCCAGATATTGATATCCGGATATGGGATCTGGGTATCCGGATATGACATATCCGGATATGTCCAGTGTGATATCCGGATATGGCATATCCGGATATGGTCTTCATGATATCCGGATATCCTGGGTTCTGCGCAGACAGTAGCTTTACTGTATGAACAGTAAGCTATTGGGTGTGTGTGGACCCTAGTTTAAGGAAGTTGAACTCCTGTAATAAATGGACTAAGTCAGAATCACATGATTAAGGGCTTATGGCTTTGTTGGAAGCCTTAAGACGTAAAACGTAAAGGAAAGGCGTAGTCTTTAAGTTGTATGCTTGTGATGCATTTATATTGACTTGTTAATGGTCCATATCAGATTGTGATACTGCTGTTTGTGGACTAGTGAGTGGTTGGACTCTTGGCTTGGATAGCTAGCTTGCAAGGTAAGCTTTCGTGTCCTCGGTTTAGCCATTTTGATGTTCCACCATGTCCCATGGGGATGGGTTTATGCATGCTGTGTTACATGCTTTGATTATTTTGGAAATGCTGTTGAGCTGTTTATATGTAATGAGCATTATGATATGCATGTGGTGTCCACCTAGACGGCAATCCTGAGTATGTAGTACATACAAGATGGAGAAGCATGTGGGTGAGGTGCAGGTAGTATCCATGTACTCATGTAGGCATAGACGTATTCCTACATTTCTCTGGCCAGTAGATTTGAAAGCACACATGACATGATTAATTGCTGCATCGCATGATTTTAGAACTTATACTGTAATACTGTTTTTGAACTTATATTACACATGTAAGTGAGCTTGGGGTGGAGACTCCTTGAGGACCCCTTGTCTTACTGAGATTTCTTGTTAGAGATCTCACCCCACGTTTGGGGACGCTTATTTCAGGATCAGGTAATGTTGAGGGCTCAGGTGGCAGGAGGCCAGAGCTGAGCTGATAATTATGCTGACGTGCTGGTTGTGGATTGCTGTTTATTTGACTGCTGTTATGTTTTCTGCTTTATTTATGTTAAGTTTATGTTGAGACTATTTGTGGGCATTGTTGCCTTATTTGGTGAGCATGGGGTTTGTCCATGCCACATGATTGTTATCGTCTTATTAAATTAATGTTGTAATTAAAGTATCAGGATTTTGACCCAGGCTACTTGTGTAGACCTGTGGCTTTAGATACTCACCTATTATTTATATATGAGGTATTCCAGTTAGATGTCTTGCAATTTACATACAGGCAGTATTTTTATGAAAATGATTAAGTAATCAAGTTGGTTAAGTTAATGACGTCATAATTGAATTAAAGAAAAAAGTTATTCCGCATTTTAATTAAGCGTGGCTTAATACGATAGTGTGTTAACAATCCGGGTTAACACGGGCTGTTACATTTTATGGTATCAGAGCACTTTCTAGGGAAAAGCCTGTATGTATTGCAATAACTTAGGATGTGTCGTTGCGTGTCTACTTTGTGTTCTCTCTGACTGGTGTGTGTGATGATAATGCATTTGTGACCACATGGCGTGGGCCTGATCAACTCATTCTTTGTGTAACTTGTGCAGAGTCATGGTACCACCGAGGAGGAACACGAGTACGAGCGAGGATCAATCGGATCCTGTCCTGGCTGCATTAGCTGAGATGCAGGCGGCCCGACTTGCCGACCAGGAAGCCACGAGGATGGCAAACCGGGCAATGCTGGACGCAATTAGAGATGCGAACCGGCAAACCACGGAAGAGGTTCTGGAGGAGAACCGGATGGCCAACATGACTATGATGAGGGTCATGTTGGAGGAGTTGAGGGCTGGTCCTGCTGTGGGCCAGGGTCCTCCACCACCTCCACCGCCGCCACCGCCTCCACCTCCGCCTAGTCAACAGGAGGACACCCAGAGCCAGATGGGTGAGGGTAGTCATTTGACGGGGGCTATGCAGACTATCCCCGTACTTGCTGAGGATCGTGACGAGATCGATCGCCGGCTGAATGCTTTCCGCAAGCATAAGCCACCTACCTTCGACGGATCTTATGATCCCATTGCTGCTGCCAGATGGCTACAGGCGCTGGATAAGATTTTCCGGATCATGCAGTGCACGGATCCGCAGAAGCTGTTGTTCGCCACTTACATGCTGGAGGGCGAGGCCCATGAGTGGTGGACCAACCTTTCTCAAGTCTACGAGATGCAGGGTCATGTGATGACGTGGCCATTCTTCGAGGGGAGCTTCTTGGGCCAGTACTTCCCTTACGACTCTCAGGAGAGGAAGCAGGGAGAGTTTGACCGATTGGTACAGGGCTCGTTGTCTGTCGACGAGTACCTGGCCAAGTTTAATGAGCTGGTCAAGTTCTCTCATTTCCGCATGGCGAGACCGACTCCCGTTTTTCTTGCGGCTAAGTTCCGGAGGGGACTTAATGAGGATATTGCTGGACATCTCGCTGGTTCTGCTTCGAGAGGCTTCGGAGCGTTGGTGCAGCAGTGCCGCGACATCGAGGACTACTGCCGTGCGAGTCAGGCCAAGAGGGCCAAGGTTGAGGTGCCGCAGAGCGCTGGTGGTCCCACTCCCTGGAAGAACAAGAATTTCGCCAACAAGGGCAAGGGCAAACCGTTGGCGGCTAAGCAAGCGCCGAATCAGTTCAGAAAGACTGCTGCTCCGGGGAACGCCGCTAGACCTCCTGCTCCCAGATGTTCGGGATGCGGGAAGTCACACTTTGGGCCGTGCTCTACCGGACAGTTGATATGCTTCCAGTGTGGCAAGGAGGGCCACTACTCCAGAGATTGCCCGTCGGCGAGAGTTGCTGCAGTGCAGGCTGTGCCGTTGCAGATGGTTCCTACTGGGGCGCCAGCCGTGCCACCTACTACCGGACGAGTCTACACGCTTGATCGTCAGCAGTCGGACAGAGCTCCGAACCTGGTCAGAGGTACTGTTACCATTGGTGGATCAACTATTGATGTTTTGTTTGATTCCGGGGCAACGCACTCTTTTGTTGCTACCCCTATTGCTGTGGGGCTTGAGTTGCCCAGTGATGTGCTTTCTCCACCGATGCGGGTGACCACCGCCACCGGAGAAAAATGTTTGACCTCCACTGTTCATCGCGATGTAGCGTTTCAGTGGGATGGCCGTGACTTCTCGGTAGATTTGATAGGATCGCCGATGGCCAACCTTCAAATTATTTTGGGCATGGATTGGTTGTCCAGAAACTGTGCAATGATTGACTGTTGTGCCAAGAAAGTGGTGATGTCTCCGGGTGGGTCCACAGCCAGTTCCTCACCGTTCATTTCAGTCCTGCAGGCGAGGAGGGCCTTGAGAGCAGGGGCATTTGGCTATGTCATGTTGGGAGGTTTGGTGAGTGGGACACAGGAGGATCTCACTGGCATTCCTGTGGTGAGGGAATTCCTCGAGGTGTTTCCTGAGGAGATTCCTGAGTTTCCACCGCAGAGGGAGATAGAGTTCTCCATAGATTTATTGCCTGGTGTGGGGCCTATCTCGTTGGCTCCATACCGGATGTCGCCACCAGAGTTGGCGGAGCTGAAGAAGCATATCGAGGAGCTTTCAGCAAAAGATTTTATTCGACCGAGTGTGTCTCCCTGGGGAGCACCGGTCATATTTGTGAAAAAGAAAGATGGGACCATGCGGTTGTGCACCGACTACAGACAGTTGAACAAGGTGACAATCAAGAACAAGTATCCTCTTCCACGCATTGATGATTTGCTGGATCAGCTCAGGGGTGCTTGTGTGTATTCTAAGATTGATCTCCGGTCCGGTTATCATCAGATACGGGTTAAGCCGGAGGATGTCCCAAAGACAGCATTTCGCTCGAGGTACGGGCACTACGAGTACTTGGTGATCCCGTTCAGACTCACCAATGCACCCGCAGTGTTTATGGGCTACATGAACAGGATTTTCCAGCCGTACCTGGATCAGTTTGTGATCGTCTTCATTGACGACATCTTGATCTACTCCAAGACGGAGGAGGAGCATACCGAGCACTTGAAGATTGTGTTGCAAGTGCTAAAAGAGAAGAAGCTCTATGCGAAGCCGTCAAAATGCGAGTTTTGGCTCAAGGCGGTGAAATTTCTGGGTCATGTAATTTCAGCTAATGGAGTTGCAGTTGATCCTAACAAGATTGAGGCCGTGATGGATTGGGAGAGGCCCAAGACGGTTACAGAAGTGAGAAGCTTCTTGGGTTTGGCAGGCTACTATCGGAGGTTCATAGAAGGATTTTCCAAGATGGTGCTACCGATGACTCGCCTTACCCGGAAGGAGACTCCATTCGTGTGGACACATGAGTGTGAGGAATGTTTCCAGGAGTTGAAGGAGAGATTGACTACTGCTCCAGTGTTAGTCCTTCCTGATCCTGCGGAACAATTTGAGTTATACTGCGATGCTTCTGGTAAAGGACTAGGCTGTGTGCTGATGCAGAAAGGGAAAGCGGTTGCTTACGCTTCAAGACAGTTGAAACCTCAGGAGGAGAACTACCCGACTCACGACTTGGAGTTGGCAGACATTGTTTTTGCTTTCAAGATTTGGAGGCATTACCTGTTTGGCATGAAGTTTGCTGTATTCAGTGATCACAAGAGCCTGAAGTATCTGTTTGACCAGAAGGAGTTGAACATGAGACAGCGTAGATGGATGGAGTTCTTGAAGGACTACGACTTTGAGTTGAGGTATCACCCTGGCAAGGCCAATGTGGTAGCCGATGCTTTGAGTCGGAAATCCGTGAACTTATCCAGTTTAATGATGAACGACTACGAGATGATCGAAAAGTTCAGAGACTTGAGAGTGAACTCCTTGTTTGGGGGCGCACTGCTCGAAATGGAAACAGCAGAAGTGATTAATGAGCTGATGGAAAAGATCAAAGAGGCGCAAGTGCAAAGAGAATGCCTTGATTACGTGAAGAACCAGGACGGTGTGTCTTGGAATGATGATGGTTTATTGCTGTTCCAGAAGAGGATTGTTATTCCTCGAGGGCCATTGACTGAGGAGGTTATGGCGGAGGCTCATAAGGGCCGGTTTACTATCCACCCTGGTGCTACGAAAATGTACCAGGACTTAAAAAGGAATTTTTGGTGGCCGGGCATGAAGAAGGACATAGCGGTCTACGTGTCCAAATGCCTTATTTGCCAGAAAGTAAAGATTGAACACCAAAAACCGTCTGGTAAACTTCAACCTCTGGAGATTCCACAGTGGAAGTGGGAGAGTATTTCCATGGACTTCGTGGTGGGATTGCCTAAAACTCAGGCTGGTTGTGACTCTATCTGGGTCATTGTGGACAGATTGACCAAGTCTGCCCATTTTCTTCCAGTGAAGGTGAGCTTCACTACAGAGCAGTTGGCCAAACTATATGTCCGTGAGATTGTGAGGCTTCACGGGGTGCCCGAGAGTATCATCAGTGATAGGGACCCGAAGTTCACATCTCGGTTCTGGGAGGCGCTGCAGGAGGCTTTTGGTACGCAGTTGAGATTGAGTACCGCCTATCACCCTCAGACTGATGGACAGACTGAGCGGACCATCCAGACATTGGAGGACATGCTGAGAGCTTGCACGTTGGAGCAGGGTTCTGCATGGGATAGGTACCTTCCGTTGGTTGAATTCTCATACAACAACAGTTTTCATGCTAGTCTGGGCATGGCACCCTACGAGGCGCTGTATGGTAGGAGGTGTCGGACTCCTACCTGCTGGTCTGAGGTTGGAGATAAAGAGCTTTTCGGCTTGGACTTTGTCCAAGATACTACCCAGCAGATCCAGATGATCACAGAAAAGTTGAAGCAGGCGCAGAATCGTCAGAAGAGCTACTACGATGTCAAGCATCGACCACTGGAGTTCAGTGAGGATGAGCACGTGTTCGTGAAACTTTCACCTGTCACCGGTGTTGGACGGGCACTCGGCATGAGGAAGTTGAGCCCGCGATTCATTGGGCCCTACCAGATCCTTGGTAGAGTAGGACCAGTTGCCTATCGACTCGCCTTACCTCCGAACCTAGCCAACATCCACGACGTGTTTCACGTGTCTCAGCTTCGAAAGTACATAGCAGACCCTTCGCACGTGGTGCAGCCGGATGACGTGGAGGTTCGGGAGAACCTAAAGACTCCCGTCGGACCACTCAAGATTCTCGATCGAGGCGAGAAACAGCTTAGGAGCAAGATCATTCCGATGGTCAAGGTGCAGTGGACTGGGCGTAGTCCCAAGGAGTGCACATGGGAGCGAGAGGATGAGCTTCTCCGACAGTATCCCGACTTTCGAGACAGGTATGTTTCTGATTTTGAGGACAAAATCCTTAAAAAGGTGGGGTGAATGTAAGAACTCGCACCGTTAATTAAGGTAATTAGTAAGTTAATTATGATAATTAGGAAATAATTCCATAATTGACCCTAATAATTATTATGAGGCTTAGATAATTATACTTAGCGAATAAAAATGCTGAAAGTCGTTTTTCGGAAGAAAAGCGCAGATACCGGTTCTGCTACTCGGTATAAAAGCGTACCGGAAAAGTATCCCGGAAAATTATAACGAATGCATGATAATTACTAGAATATTATGTAGGACTTGTAAATCAAGTTTCAAGTCAAAATGACGTAATCTGATGCCAGAACTGATACTGGCTATGGAAAAGCGCGTACCGGAAAGGTGCTCCGAAAAATAAATAAAAATATGACAAATCTTAGAAAAATGCGTAGGTCTAGAATCCGAAGTTTGGGATCAATATCTTTTACTTTGCGATTAAGGCTAATACTGCGCGATTGTGGCTTGTGCCTATAAATACTAAACTTGCACAAATTTCTAGGTCATTTATGCAGCCACCTACGTAGGAAATTTGTGCTGCAGCTGCCACTTCCCTCCTTCTTCTTCTTCTTCTTCTTCTCTTCTTCTTTCTTCTTCTTTCCTTAGCCAAGTGATCACCTTTCATGCTTGTTTAAGCATTGTGAAGGTGAGAGTTAACCCTGGGGCTGCATTGTGGCCATCATTCTGAGTGAGAAAGCTGTGTGTGTGTAGTTAGTGAGCATGAGTTTGGAGCTTAAGTGATGGCTACCTTGTGGTAGTCATTGTGAGCTTCAAAGTGCCTTCTTGTGGTGCAAGAACCCACCTTGAAGTGCCATTTTCGTGCTCCTACTTAGGCTGAGTTTGAGGAACCTTAGGAGAGCTCCAAGAGCACAACTTGCCTCTGTTTTGAACTTTGGTAAGTTACCTCACTATGATCATGGGTTTATAATGCTTAAAGTTGATGTCTTGACCATGTTTAATGAGTAAACAAGAGGGTATAAGGTATATGAACCTAAAATGAACTAAAGATGCATGCTTTAACGTGTACATGTATTAAAAGTTGGACCTTTGGGATGGATATTCACGAAATGCAGAAACTGCATTCTGTCGTGAGATATCCGGATATTTGTCGAACAGATATCCGGATATCAGTATCCGGATATGGTATCCGGATATTGATATCCGGATATGAGATCTGGGTATCCGGATATGACATATCCGGATATGTCCAGTGTGATATCCGGATATGGCATATCCGGATATGGTCTTCATGATATCCGGATATCCTGGGTTCTGCGCAGACAGTAGCTTTACTGTATGAACAGTAAGCTATTGGGTGTGTGTGGACCCTAGTTTAAGGAAGTTGAACTCCTGTAATAAATGGACTAAGTCAGAATCACATGATTAAGGGCTTATGGCTTTGTTGGAAGCCTTAAGACGTAAAACGTAAAGGAAAGGCGTAGTCTTTAAGTTGTATGCTTGTGATGCATTTATATTGACTTGTTAATGGTCCATATCAGATTGTGATACTGCTGTTTGTGGACTAGTGAGTGGTTGGACTCTTGGCTTGGATAGCTAGCTTGCAAGGTAAGCTTTCGTGTCCTCGGTTTAGCCATTTTGATGTTCCACCATGTCCCATGGGGATGGGTTTATGCATGCTGTGTTACATGCTTTGATTATTTTGGAAATGCTGTTGAGCTGTTTATATGTAATGAGCATTATGATATGCATGTGGTGTCCACCTAGACGGCAATCCTGAGTATGTAGTACATACAAGATGGAGAAGCATGTGGGTGAGGTGCAGGTAGTATCCATGTACTCATGTAGGCATAGACGTATTCCTACATTTCTCTGGCCAGTAGATTTGAAAGCACACATGACATGATTAATTGCTGCATCGCATGATTTTAGAACTTATACTGTAATACTGTTTTTGAACTTATATTACACATGTAAGTGAGTTTGGGGTGGAGACTCCTTGAGGACCCCTTGTCTTACTGAGATTTCTTGTTAGAGATCTCACCCCACGTTTGGGGACGCTTATTTCAGGATCAGGTAATGTTGAGGGCTCAGGTGGCAGGAGGCCAGAGCTGAGCTGATAATTATGCTGACGTGCTGGTTGTGGATTGCTGTTTATTTGACTGCTGTTATGTTTTCTGCTTTATTTATGTTAAGTTTATGTTGAGACTATTTGTGGGCATTGTTGCCTTATTTGGTGAGCATGGGGTTTGTCCATGCCACATGATTGTTATCGTCTTATTAAATTAATGTTGTAATTAAAGTATCAGGATTTTGACCCAGGCTACTTGTGTAGACCTGTGGCTTTAGATACTCACCTATTATTTATATATGAGGTATTCCAGTTAGATGTCTTGCAATTTACATACAGGCAGTATTTTTATGAAAATGATTAAGTAATCAAGTTGGTTAAGTTAATGACGTCATAATTGAATTAAAGAAAAAAAGTTATTCCGCATTTTAATTAAGCGTGGCTTAATACGATAGTGTGTTAACAATCCGGGTTAACACGGGCTGTTACACAAACCTTCCGTCGACAACCACCGTGCACCACCTTGCTTTCTTCCGGTCACCGTGTAGGAAGTTGCTCTTCAACCCACACAAGGAAGACACTTCTACTGACGCCCTAAGCTGCTGACCTGCTGACGAGAAGACACAAGCTTGGCATCGTATCATCTCTCTTTTTGTTTTCAAAGGGTATATTGGTTACAAAAAAATTAAGCAAATAGTGACTTAGCCGTGGTTTTATAAAATCCCACATACGAAAATGCTTTTCTAACAGTGCCGAAAGCTGTCTTTTTCCTATCCAATTGAAAAACCTATGCATTTTGGATGGTTGATTTTTTGTCAGAAGGAGCTTCACCAAACACGTCGTTCGTGAAATCCTTGTGTCACTTGCCTAGGAAAATTGGATAAAGACGACAGCCAAACACCACCTTAGACATTTAAAGAGAATTTCCAACATCTTATGTAGAGGGACCTTAGCTCCCATGTTCCATTATCTTCTTCATTTTTTATTACTTTGTTGAAATCTCACCTCAATCATAACCGAAGCTCAATTTCATCTGATCCTTTACACTCTCAATTAGCATGAGGCAAGTACGGTGACTCTACATAGCTCTAATCTATACCACTACCTCTCTCGTCTTTGTCATATGAATATACTTTACCCTTTGGAAAAATAGATCGATACCTTTGAAGTATGTCCCCAATTCTTACTAGCTAAACTACTAAAATGAGATCACAAGGTGCACGTGGAACTCTCTTTATTTTACATTGTTAAATAGAAATTTACTCAAATTTATACTAAAATAAAAAATACCCTATAATTTAATTGAATTTGAGTAGATTTGACTTATTTTATTTTTTTAAAATAATTTTTTCGTTTAATATTTTTGTTGTTGGTAAATAAGCATATTTTTTAAATAAAATCAATTTAAATTATCTTTGATATGTTTTGAATAAAAAAGTAATTTTGAAATCAATTCAAAATTTAATTTTTGCATTGAGTTACACACCTAAAAAGTATTTCTAAATAAAATCAAGCTAATCAAAATTTTGAACACAATCGTATTAAAAAAATTTCCCAAGAGCCAACTTAAATCGAATATGATGATTTTGGGCCAAATAGGTTATCGGTCCAAAATATTATGGTGAAAGGGGAAGAGAATTATTGGGGAAGGATGAGACTCTGCGCCATGAAAATTTCTATAATATTATTGTCTTATCCACTTCTACATACATCCATCCAATATAAATTAAACACTTATGCTAATTGATGACATGGAAAAGAAAAAAAAATATTAAAAATAAGTGTTTAATTTTCAATGGCAGTAATACATACTACTGCTGTATCAAAGATGAGCTCCTGCGCCATAAAAGTGTGATTATTAATGAGATTTCTTAACTGGAATTAGAGTTTTTTATGTAGTAGAAGATAATTTTTTTTTTAATAATAGTAAAGGGCACAGCCCCAAAACAAAAACACAGAAAACTAAAAGCGAACAAAAAACAAATAAACAACTATGGAGGATCTATATCCATGGGTCTCATATATTATTTTTATGTGTGTGTAGGAGATAAAATTATTTCATACAAATGAAAAATACTAATCCCTTCTCTAAAAGTTTAAGTGGAGTTAGATACCAGTATCTCACTAGAATGAGGGAAAATCCCCAACCTTTTTGAGAATTTCTAGAAGAGATTAAATATCACCCGCTAATAAAATCCTCACATCGTCAAATGAGATTTGAATGCAAACCCTTAAGGGATATGGACCAAATATTTAGCCAATTATGCCCACACCACTTGAAGTAAACATGTGTAAGCTGGGTTGATATAAAAGAAAAATTAAAGAATAGAGAAACAAATTAATGAAGATTTCTTGACAAGTTTTTTCTTAAAAAAATGAAAAGAAATCGTAAAGTTTCACTAACGAGTTGATTGGACCGACAAAAGAAAGTCACGCAAATAATTAGCTTTCGTCAGTCATCTAGAAATCAATCCTCGTGCTCATTATTCCTTGTCTGTTAGTTTGCCACGCTTTTGAATTCTCGTTTTGTTTATAAAGTGAAGAAGAAATGTCCGAATTGGAGTTCTGAGAAACCGGTCCCCACTAAGTTCAACTAGATCCAGTGGATGTACGACAAATCAAGCTGCCTTATGAGTCTTTCAATTTCATTTGCCATAGTTGGCCACTTGCACCAAACCAAAATTAATAATCCCATTTCTCCAAAAATATAAAAGGGGTAAATACTTTTCGTTCATCGGCAAATTTTATGATACCCACTTTAGTACCTAATGAATAAAAAAATTATCCGTGATCCTTAAGAAATTCAAATTAACCCATTTTAGTCCTTATAAGGGGTTAATGTGGATCTTTTTTGAATATGTGAGGACCACGATTTCGACTAAATGGATCCATTTTAAATTTTTTAGGGATCACATATAATTTTTTTATTTAATAGGGACTAAAGCGGTAATCATGAAATTTAATGAGGATCAAAAATAATATTTATTCTATAAAAAAATAAATTAAGGAATCCCAAACATGTGCCGAGAGTAAGACCCAATGAATTCTTTTACCAAAAAAAAAAAAAGACCCAATGAATTTGAATTCCAAGAATTTTCTTTGTTCGCTACCATTTGTCAACCTAGCCCTGACATTAATTCACAGGTACATGAATTGAATGTAAATGCCGTAGACCAATTTTCACAGCTTTAGTACTCTGCACTGGATATTTTCTTTGTTCAAAATATACCCTTAACTTGAGGGGAAATGTAGTGCTCACGGAGCACTTTTAATTGAGTGGGACGGAAGAGAGAGAAAGAAAGAAAAAGTTGGAGAGAGAGAAAAGAAAAAAAACAAAAACAAAAATTTAATACAAGTGTCAAGTTTTCATTTGAAGGACCATCAACACCGGGACTATATTAATTTTTTTCCCCTTAACTTGCCCATATTTGGGTTATATCCATTTCCACTCTTTCCTGTTTTTAGTCGAGAGTAGTGATGATAGGTTTTAATGCATATATCATATATGGAATGATTAAAAATCCACCCAAGAAAAGAAAAAATAATAAGCAATACACGAAAGCGACGAATTTTAATTTGCAAACTAAAAATTAAAAACAATGATTTGATTTTAATTCATGGAAATTATGAAAAGTTTTGGGAATCATATAATGCAACATATATATAAAAAAAAACTGTAAAAAAATGTTTTTGCGAGTGGAAAACATTCATTGTAATGATGTGATCCGATCCTGAGGGACAAAGAAGTGATAGTTTAGAATAAGATCAAATTTTTGGCAATATAGCAAGTTTTAAAGACTTGTAACAATGTAAATTGCAATCAATTTAAATAGTTGTATTACACTATTACTATTATTATTAGGGTTTTATAATTCTCATGTTGAATGAGAATTGAAATCTTATGTTGTAGAGATAAAAAATATGTGTGACCCATGTGTAAAAAAAAATTATATGTAGGACACATGTCAACACGAAAATCGAAGGGCGTATAGGAAAAATTGAATTCTCAAGTTAAATGAGAATTATAAAACCCTTATTATTACTATTACAATTAAAATTTATATATAAAGAAGTATACAAATAAAAAAGTTAATTTAATATTATAAATTAAGATATTAACTTTCATAAATCAAGCAATCATTCTAGGGATATGATATACTTACTAACAATTAAGTTTATTATTTCTTACCACCAAATCTTAACCATTAATTTTCGTCAATTGACGGCTATAATTTATTAAAAATTAATTATTAATTCATAAGTGTCATCCAATAAACTATAACAGTCAAATTCGGTCAACGGTTAAGATCTGGTTATAAGAAATGGTAAACTTAATGGGTGGTAAGTAGATCCCTCTCCATCATTCCAATAAAATGTTTTTTTTTTTATATACACATTATGTAATGCATTGAATTAACGATTAAAATTAATGGTCGGTTTATTTGACCTTGCGTAGGGTCTCTTTTATGTTCATACAAGGTTTCTTGGCTAGTCTTGATTTCTGGGGGAGCTGTACATGCACCCTTCCTTTGGTCAACAAACTCATCTTTTATCTTTTGTAGTTTTGTATTTTTCGGTTTTATTCTCATCTTTTATCGATAAATTTATCTAACAGCAGATTCATGGTATATATTGGCACAAGTATCAATCATCTAGGCTTGGCTCCAAAGATTAGGATGTTGAAATTAACAATTTTAGATCTTTAGCACGTGGTGTAAAATCTACGCAAAGACTCTTACTACACAATGTTGCCTTTGCTTTTATTTGTCGATAAATATTGTTATTTAATTTGGGTTTTCAAATTCAAACAAAAGAAAGCATATAGTTAGGCGAAAGGCACAAGGAGATGTCAAGAAACACAACCCAAAGTGTTTTATTATTTTGTCCTTGACCATAATGGATAAAAGTTTGGTGGTTTTTTTGAGCGCATGTAAACAGAGAACGTGAGACATGCCCAACTGCACAAGTGAATGTACACGTGAGTGTAGGTCAATCTCTCGAGTACTTGACGCTTTTCCAAACCAATGGGTTTTATTAATCTCATGTTAAAAGAGATAAATTATCTCATGTCATATAGATAAATTTGTGGGTTCCACACCACCTGAAAACAAAAAATGAAAAAAAGGTGACACGGTTATCGAAGGTATGGAAAGAAATTTATCACATATAACATAAGAGTAGTTTGTCCCATAATATATATATATATATATATATATATATATATATATATATATATATATATATAAAGAATCAATTTAACCCAAAAGTACTTAAGCTATTGGATGAAGTTATATTAATGATTTTATATTTCTCTAACATACCTCCTCACATGAAAGCTCATTCAGCTTGAATGATGGATGATGCATTAGACCCAGCCTATCTATACTAAGAAATTTCACAATACTTAATTATTTATTAACTGAACGAGAGGCGGTGAGAATCGAACTTATAACTACTTGATTATGAATGTTTTGATATCATATAAAGAACTAATTATGTCATTGTTCCGTCACCCTCCAAAGATGACGGTCCTTGACACGAGCGTACATGAATAAGGAGGGACATGCAAAACGATAGTAAAACACTTAATTACGGCTTAAATCAATAACATCATAACCAGATTTTGGTACAAAAACATGTCTAGTATAAAATCTCATATTTATAAGGGAGGTAAGTGACTTCCCTATGTTATGATTATTAATAGTCACGTTTAGTCAGCACTCATGATATTTTATTCTGCTATTTTATCTTTATTATAGCATCAACACGTCAGATCTTAACTATGTCTTGTTACAAATTAACCCGTGCAAGACCTTGCAAAGATAATAGTTATGTCTAATAAACTGACTTACGTACTAAGACGAGGCATAAATATGATAGGATAATTAATGTTAAGGAAGGTAGTGGGTCAAATATAAATTCACCAATTATTTGAATATGTGTATGAAATCAGATATATTAATTAATCTTGCAATCAAAGTAATAAATAGAGTAAAGAACAAATTTATCGGATACAAGAATCAGATGTCGGTATGCAAAGATAATTGAAGGAATCTGAGCCCAACAGAAGTTGTCTCCTTAAGATAATTTGTTTCGCTCTATTAAAGTTGAAGGTTGATGAATAATTGTCTCTCATAATAGAATAAATAGTCTCTCCAAAATGTAACGGCAGTACGAATTTGGAGCCCCAACAAACACAAATAAATGCTTGAGGAATTTCACTACCTAAGTACTACGGTATGTATGGTGCATGGCGCTGTTGCGATCTCGGCAAGTGCACCGATCGTTCCAAGTAATAAAGTGATAAATAAGATCGTCTCCACAGGGATTGATAAACAACTACTACTATAACCAGTCCTCTTAATTTAGATTAATTGAATTGTGTTTCCACACTATAGTAACTAAAAAATGTAAAGACTTGTTTTTAGGTTTTTCTGAAAAAGACTTAAAATAGATGAAGAAATGTTTTTGTAGAAAAAGTGATGAAGAAGACTGTAGCCAGGGTACATTCACCAATTGTTCCCAATTTTACTTCGGATTGATTCATAAAACCTATCGAAATTAACAACTCAGACAAATTATCATCTTTTAGAAATAATTAGTTAGATCCCAATCCCTTGGCGATCTAACCCTTTACTTCAATTGGAACCGTAATCCCTTAGTAATTCCGCCTGAAAATAAGCATTATGTAGATAAATCCCACGACTGCAATCCATACAAGTCTATCCCTAGAACATGCATGGAGAGTCATCTTTATCTCCTTTCAGGATCAGTATTCCAACATCCCTATTGTGAATCCTGATCCCCAGAATATTATTCCCTATTAGGTTGATCAGATCTAACAGAAATAATATCAATACGCTCAAGATAAAAGATGAAATATATTAATTCAATACATAGAATGATTCAATCCTTGTAGCAATTGCTTACAAAGGGATCATGCCCCTGACTACAGAAATAGATCTAGCCAATCAACATCATGATCGCTGATCTGATTTCAACATAAACTGAAAAGAAAATAAAGAAGAGTACAAGAACAGAGTGATGAACACGAAGAACGCCTCCTCTAGGTCTTGTGATGTGTATTCAGAGATATCCTTCTTCAAAGGTTGAGTCTCCTTTTATAAGAGAGATTCTGACCTAATTTGCACATTTGAACCTTCACATTTTCGCGCCTCCCACGCTCAGAGCGCCACTCCCGCGCTCAGGGCGTGGGAGTTTCTGCCAATTTTCCACCTCCCGCGCTGATGGCGCGGATCTCGCGCTCTCAGCGCGGGACCTTCTGCCAAATTTTCCTTTCCCACGCTCTCAGCGCCACTCCCGCGCTGTGAGCGTGGGAACCTAGGTCTCTTTTGATATGTTTTTGCCTCCTTTTGTTTATCTTCCTTGATATTCAGACTTTGGATATTTTTACTCTTTTTCTCTGCTTTTCTTGCATTGATTGAGTCATTTTCTTCCTCTTTTTGCCTTGTAATTTCCTATATGCTGATCGCATATCAAATAATTCCCAGATTTGAACTTTGCTGTCCCTAGCAATGTACAAGACTAAATCCAGGAAACAGATTAATCCAACATAACACTGTACAGCCAACAGATCATCTTACTAAGTATGCTTGAATCAATGTGAAGAATTTTTAATAATGCCTTTCATGAAAAGATTAGAATCTAATTTGCACATCCCTCACCCAGATAATCAAATAACGCTCAATACTCAAGTGTTTGGGGGAATGACAATTACTCCAGCTATCACTGTAACAACATTATCATAAAACTTGCTCATATTCTCAAGTTCCTAAAGATGAGGAACATTAATACATGCAAAATTGATCAAAAGGACATCACAGGTTGTAATTTGGCCAGGCTAAAGGGTGGGATTTTATGGATAGTAGCTCAAGTAACAATGAGATTGATAGTTTTTCATTTTTTTAACACATTCAACTCATTTGTTTTGCTCCACTAATGTTCCCACAGAATTTCGGGAATTTAATTCCTTCCGCCATATTTTCTTTATATTCACCTTTTTCTTTTCCTTTTTAAAGACACAATTCAGTCACCTTCTTTATCTTGACCTCTGTGGAGCTTACCTTAATTTCTTTTCAAAACATCAGGGATTCAATCTCTTTTAAGGTAAGACAATAGGAATATGTCTAATCAACAGGAGTTATGAACAAAAAGGTTCAGGCACAAAGGGGTTAATACTGGAAGAATTCACATAGGTGATTTATTTGGCCATGGCTACAGAATAAAATTCTGCCTTTATCATTTCAATCTATGCATGTATTTCAGAGAAACAAAGCAAGTTCTAGAATGCTATCACAGTGAGGTCTCTCAAAATAAATTCAGTGTTTGGGCCCAAAAACTCACTAGCTATGATGTTAAACTAGATTTCCAAAATAATCATTTAGGCATTTATTAACCATTCAAGCTTAGCAATTCAGACATACTAGTTGACAAAATTTGCCTATACAATATCATGCTAGCAGTTTATGTATCCAGAATTTAATCAAGCATAATTGAACCTGAGAATTTTTTTCTTTTTCAATACAAGACTTCTTTTTCATGGTGTATGGTGTAGTTCCACCATATTCATCAACCTTGCAATCTTGCATTCAGCATGTATGCGATAATTCCCAGATTTGAATGTTGCTGTCCACAGCAACAAACTAATCTAAGACATAGCTTAAGCTGCCAGATGTAGGACACACATAATTGTTAATATCCAAAGCATAATATGCAAGAAAATATAACCCAATATAAAGTGCCATCAACCTTAACTCTGTTCAACCTTAAAAAAAAAAGATGTAAAACTAAATTGTTCCAAGAAATTTAAAACAAAATGCAGTAAATGGTAGTGGAGGAATAAGATCAAAAGTCATCCATAAATTCATCAGCTGCAAAATCACCCAGGATGTCGTCATCTGCAGTATTGGAAGGCATAGATGGACCTGCTTGTGTACCAGGGGGAACTTGACCCATTAATCCAGCCGTGTCAATTCCCCTATCCAAGCATAGTCGCTCCAACATGCTCATCATATAGTTGTTCTGAACCAGTAACTGTTGGAGCAACTGAGAGTCAGTAGATGTGGATGGTGCGGATACTGGGGCAGGTGGTGGAACAGCACCGCCAGATGCTTTCCAGATTGCTTGTCTTCGGGACTCCTTCTGCATGTCATTATACAGACGCTGTGTTAATTCTGCTTTGGTCTTGACATCCCTGGGCTCATCATCTGGTATATCTACTCCTGCTTTGATGCAAAGCTGCTCAATGAGGGAGCAGTGAGCCAGACTAAAGTCTAACCGGCCATGAGTAATCATGTGGGCTATCCTATCAGACAGAATAGCCCCAATATGGAGGTTGTAATCTCCCAGCAGAGTATACAGCAGTACTGCCCTTTCTACATTGACATCACTGAGATTTGTAGAAGCCATGATGGTGGAGTTGATGAATGAGTGCCAGAAGATTGCCTCTTCATTGAGATCTAGCCTATCCAATTTTTCTGGCACGGCTGGCTGGCCTTGTTTGGCCTTCCATGCAGATTTGGGTTGAGTGATTCCTTCCCGGATAGTGGTAGCCAAAGCTGGCATTTCTTCTCTATATAACCCGTCAACCGGCTGCATCCTGTTGAAGGTGTCAGTGAAAAAACAGGATTGGGTTGCTTCCCATGAGGTGTTCAGCAACCTCTCAATTTGGAAGGCGGTAAAAGAGACTTCCTTCCCCCTGACCCAGCTCTTTCTTGTCCTGTCTACTGTGTCCTTATCAGCATTGGCACAGAACTCGCGCAATATGGTGCTGCAGCTTGTCTGTGGAAGTTGTATCAATTTTTGCCATTTCCTTCTTTCAATTGTCAGGACTACTGGACAGTCATCCGCCAGGAAACTGCTGATTCTTCGTTCTGGTATAATCTTCTTTTTCAAAAACCAGTTGTGGTACCGGTCTTGGGCTGCTGGAGAAAGAAACCGGTGTTCATCAAAATCAATCAGAGCAGGGGCTCTTGGCCTTTTGGTGCCAGCTGCACCTGGGGTTTTTTTAGCGACCTTTTTTCCCTGCATTCAGAAAAGTTCCAGCACGGATAGCATACAAATATGGACACCATTAAAAATCCAGAATATTAGACATCCAATGACAATTCCCAGATTTATCTCATGCAGACCATAAGTCAACATTGTACGCAGCCCCATCATGCCATTATATTACATACCATTAATCATGCAAACCACTATGCCAGTAATTATAATCATGGTATGAATATGAAAAATGGGATTTCAATAGTGACATATGTACAATCATATTATGGAAAAAAATTACGTAGCATGCATTTCAATTAAATTTAACATATGGGGACCAGTATCTATTTACCTCCGTTTTCACATGCATTTTGAAGAGAGAGAGGAAAATTCTTGGCTTAAGCATTTTATCAAACATGGAGCATGCATTCATCCAACATCCAACAACATCATAGCATCAACAACAATATTTCAATTTGAACAAAACAAAAGAATGTACTCTTACCTTGTCTCCTGCCATTGTTAGAGGAAAAGAATGTACCACGGAGTGATGAATCCTTAGGGGAATGAAAACCCTAACCTTAACCCTTCAATGGTGAGGAGAGGAGAAGATATTGTTGAGGAGGGAAGTGTGTGTGGGAGTAGAAGAGAAAATGGAGAGGGAGATGGGAGTGAATGTATGAGGAAGAGAAAAGGAAGAGGGGAAGGAAGAAGAAGAGGGGAGGAAAAGAGGAGAAGAAGAAGAAGAAGAAAAAGGGGGGTGGCGGCGGCTGAGAGAGAGAGAGAGAGAAAGGGGGAAAAGAGAGAATGGGGGAAATTTAGGGTTTCCCCCTTTTTAAAAAACTGATCGCGCCTCCCGCGCTCGCAGCGCCATTCCCGCGCTGCGAGCGCGGTGCTCTCTGTCGTTTTTAGCACTCCCGCGCTGATGGCGCGGATCTCGCGCCCTCAGCGCGGTATTCACTGCCAATTCTGGCACTTCCGCGCTGATGGCGCGGTTCTCGCGCTCTCAGCGCGGATTCCCTTTTTTTTTTTTTAATGAAAAGATGATAAAATATCAAAGATATATCCACTGGTTGCCTCCAGTAAGCGCTTGTTTAATGTCACGAGCCTGACTGGAACCATGTTTAATCGGGTGAAGTCAAAGAGACAGAAATTATCTCTCTATTCACAGGTTCCCCAAAGTAAATTTTTAGCCGATTTCCATTTACTTTAAAAGATCTCTCATCATTCAGGGGAGAGATTTCAATGGTGCCATATGGAAATACATTCTTCACTACAAATGGACCAGACCAACGAGATTTAAGTTTTCCTGGAAACAATTTCAATCTAGAATTGTACAGTAATACCTGTTGACCAGGTGCAAACTCTTTCTGTTTGATCCTGCTATCATGCCACTGCTTTGTCTTTTCTTTATAAATTTGTGCACTCTCATAAGCAGTTCTTCTGAACTCATCTAGCTCATTTAGCTGCAATATTCTCTTCTTTTGGGCTCCTGATAGTTCAAAATTTAAGAACCTTGTGGCCCACAAAGCTTTGTGTTCTAACTCCACTGGTAAATGGCAAGGTTTGCCATATACCAACTGATAAGGTGACATGCCTATTGGAGTTTTGAATGCAGTCCTGTATGCCCAAAGTGCATCATCAAGCTTTTTGGCCCAATCTTTCCTAGAAATCCCTACTGTCTTTTCTAGGATTCTTTTTATCTCTCTATTAGAGACCTCCACTTGCCCACTAGTTTGAGGATGATATGGTGTGGCTATCCTGTGCCTCACTCCATATTTATCCAACAAACCCTCAAAATGTCTGTTACAAAAGTGAGTACCCCCATCACTAATGATAGCTCGAGGTACTCCAAACCTTGTAAAAATATTCTTTCTTAGAAAATTCACCACCACCTTAGCATCATTAGTGGGAAGAGCAACAGCTTCTACCCACTTAGATACATAATCTACAGCCACAAGGATATATTGGTTAGAATAAGAGGACGGGGAATGGACCCATAAAATCAATGCCCCAAACATCAAATAATTCCACTTCTAAAATATTATTCAAGGGCATCTCATCCTTTCGTGAGAGATTTCCTGTCCTTTGACATTTGTCACATTTTTCTACGCAATCTCTTGCGTCCTTGAAAAGTGTTGGCCAGTAGTAACCGCTTTGCAAAACTTTCTGTGCGGTTCTATTGCCCCCAAAATGTCCTCCATAATTGGAAGAATGGCAATGCCATAAAATCTGGCCCACTTCAAACTCCGGAACACATCTGCGAAGGATCCCATCAGCACATTGGAAATATAGATGTGGATCCTCCCAGAAATAACGCCTCACCTCTCGCAGAAATTTCTTTTGTTGTTGCCTTGTAAGGTTGGGAGGCAACTCTCTTACCACTTTATAGTTGGCAAAATCTGCGAACCATGGAGGAACAAAAACTGCCATCACCTTCTCATCAGGGAAATAGTCATTGATTTCTTTTTCTGAACTATCTTGTAGTTCTTTTGCCTGGATTCTAGAGAGATGATCAGCCACTTTATTTTCCACTCCAATTTTGTCCCGAATTTCCAAATCAAATTCTTGAAAAAGTAGCATCCACCTTAACAACCTTGGTTTTGCGTCCTGCTTAGTCATCAAAAACTTAATAGCAGAATGGTCAGTAAAAACAACAATTTTAGATCCTAACAAGTAAGGTCTAAATTTGTCCAATGCATAAACTACTGCTAACATTTCTTTCTCAGTTGTTGCATAATTAATCTGAGCATCATTCAAAACTTTGCTAGCATAGTAAATGACATGTAATAACTTTTCCTTACGCTGACCAAGGACTGCACCAATTGCATATGCACTGGCATCACACATGAGTTCAAATGGAAGGTTCCAATCGGGAGCTGTAAGCACTGGAGCTGTAGTAAGCTTTTCTTTTAACACATGGAAGGCCTTTGAACAAGCATCATCAAATAAAAATTCTGAATCCTTCACCAAGAGTTGGCTTAATGGTTTAGCAATCTTGGAGAAATCCTTGATGAATCGCCTGTAAAAACCTGCATGTCCTAGGAAACTCCTAACAGCATTTATATTTACAGGGATGGGAAGTTGTTCAATCAACATTAATTTTGCTTTATCCACTTCAATCCCTGCCTTAGAAATTTTGTGTCCCAGCACTATACCTTCAGTTACCATAAAATGGCACTTTTCCCAATTTAAAACCAGATTTGTCTCATTACATCTTTTCAAAACTTTGGATAAATTGTTCAAACAAAAATCAAAATTAGAGCCAAAAACAGAGAAATCATCCATAAATACCTCTAGACCTTTCTCCACCATATCTGAAAAGATGGACAGCATGCACCTTTGGAATGTGGCAGGCGCATTGCAAAGGCCGAATGGCATTCTTCTGTATGCAAAGATTCCAAATGGGCAAGTAAAAGCTGTCTTTTCCTGGTCTTCAGGAGCTACAGGTATTTGATTGTAGCCTGAATACCCATCCAAGAAGCAATAATAAGAATGGCCCGCCAATCTTTCTAGCATTTGATCAATAAAGGGTAGTGGAAAATGATCCTTCCGTGTAGCTGTGTTCAACCTCCTGTAATCAACACACATTCTCCAACCCGTGATAGTTCTGGTTGGGATCAACTCATGTTTTGCATTGGTGATTACTGTGACCCCACCTTTCTTTGGCACTGTTTGAACTGGACTTACCCATGCAGCATCAGAAATTGGGTAAATCATTCCTGCATCAAGAAGTTTTACAACTTCCTTCCTTACCACCTCTTTCATTGTTGGGTTCAATCTTCTTTGTGGTTGCCTCACAGGTTTGATATCATTTTCCAGGAGGATCTTATGTGTACAAAAGGAAGGATTTATGCCCTTTAAATCAGCAATAGACCATCCTATTGCGGTTTTATGAGCTTTTAAAACTTCCACTAGTTCTTTTTCTTGGCCTTCTGATAGAGCCTTGTTGATGATTACCGGATAAGTATCACCATCTCCCAAAAACACATATTTCAAAGTGTCTGGTAATGGCTTCAACTCAACTTTAGGGGCACCAACCTCTATGTCTTCCGCTTTTTCTTTCAGAACCTCTACAGTAAGTCCTTCTTTTTCAAAAGGTACATAATCACGAGCCTTCAACTCATAATCAAGCTCTTGAGGCCGTTCTTTCTTATGTTGAACAGATTCAATTTGGAAACAATCATTATTATCAGCTGGTCTCTTCATAGCTTCTGAAACATTGTAGATAATTTCCTCATCGTTCATTCTCAGTTTAATCATCCCTTGCTCAACATCAATTAGGGCTCGGGCTGTAGCCAAAAAGGGTCTTCCTAATAACATGGGCTTCTCACTTCCTTCTCCCATATCCAATACCACAAAATCTGCAGGGAAGATAAACTTATCAACTTTGACAAGAATATCTTCTATGATCCCATTGGGTTTCCTTACGGATCTGTCAGCCAATTGGAGTGATACCTCAGTGGGTTTCAATTCCTCAATCCCCAATGATTTGTAGACTGATAAGGGCATTAGATTAATGCTAGCCCCAAGATCACATAAAGCTTTCCCAATGCCAATATCACCAATAGCAATAGGAATATTAAAACTTCCTGGATCACTCAGTTTATCTGGAATTTTCTGCTGGATAAAAGCACTACACTCTTCAGTGAGTGTTACAGTTTGACATTCCTGCAATTTTTGTTTCCTAGATAAAAGATCCTTCATGAATTTTGCATACCCTGGCATATTGGCTAGGGCTTCTGCAAAGGGAATATTGATATGTAGTTTCTTGAAAATGTCCAAGAATCTATCATAATGTTTGTTGTAGGCTCCCTTCTTGAATCTTTCTGGGTAGGGTGCCTTAGACATAACATACTCGTGGCTTAACTCATGCTTTTCTTTTGCCACCACTGGTTGTTCTGCAACCTGCTCTTTTTCTTTTTCTACAATTACCTCAATCTCTGGTTCACTTGCTTTCTTTTCTTGCTTCTCCTTCTCTTTTTCCAGTTCCACAGGTGTTTTTGTTGGAACTGTTAGTATCTTACCACTTCTGGTTGTAACAGCCATACAGTCATCCTTTGGATTGTTGACTGTGTTACTTGGAAAGGTACCTGGAATTCTTTCTGAAAATTGTTTGGCCAGCTGGCCTATTTGATTCTCCAGGTTTTTAATGGAAGCATTTGTATTTTTATTGTTGGCTCTGGTTTCTTCCATGAAAGCATTGGTGTGTTGAGCCATATCATTGGAAGCCTTAGCCATTTGAGCGAAAGCTTTTTCCCACTCGGCTGGCTCTTTTTGCTGAGTCTGAGAAGATTGAGTATAATTATTGCTAGTTTTGAAATCCATACCTGATCCTTGAGTCCTCCGTTGGAAATTATTGTTACCTCCAGGGAAATTTTGATTTCGCTGGAAATTTTGTTGTTGTTGAGGACGCTGATCATACCAGATCCCATTCACTTGAAGTGAATCTTCGGATGATGGATTTGGGCACTCATTGGATTCATGACTTTCTTGACATTGGTCACAAATCGGTGGAGTTGTTTGAACTTTTGACACTTGAAATCTGTCAAATTTTTCACTCAAGTTGTCAAACTTCTTAGATAATGATATCACATCATTATCTGTGGATTTTTTCATTGCTCTTTGTGTGGGAACTAGCACACTTTCATTTTCATTTCTTGCAAGCTTTTTGATCAACTCAATAGCCTGCTCAGATGTGCTTTCCCGAATAGAACCTCCAGCGGCACTATTTATTATCATCCTGGTTTCGGGGGTGATTCCGTTGAAAAATATCACCACTTTTCTATCATCATCTCCTTCATAATGTGCACATTTCCTGTTTAATTCTTGGAATCTGTTCCAAGTTGCACATAGTGATTCTCCTTCCAACTGGCGAAAGTTTGTTATTTCATTCACCAGCTGATTATATTTCTCCATGGAAAAGAAATGATCAAAGAATTTACTGGATAGATCTTCCCATGTCAGAATGCTGTTTGCTGGTTGTCTTTCGATCCACCTCAATGCTTTTCCCTTAACAGCGAAAGGGAACAACCGAAGCCTGATAGCATCTGTAGATACCCCATTGTGTTTGGTGGTATCACAGACCATCAAGAATCGGTCTATAAACTCATGTGGATCTTCATCATCAGCTCCAGAAAATTGAACCCTTTCCACCAAAGAAATTAATGATGGCTTGAGTTCAAAATTATTAGCCTCCACATTTGGCCTGACTATGCTTGAATTGGCCCTGTTGAATACTGGAGTCAAAATTGTATTCAACAGTCTTGGAGGTTGATTGTTGGCATTTCCTCCTCGCCCATGACCAACATTGTTATTTTCGGCCATTTCTTGAATTGGTTGTAAAGATGTGTGCTTCAAATCTTCCCAAATGATCTGTCTAGCAGCCTTCCTTAGTTGCTTTTCTGTCTTTGTAATTTCAGAATCTATTACAAAGTCTTTAGGTGGAAGTCTACCTCGCATAAAAATCAGAGAAAATTATTAGTAACACCTGCACAACACAATCAAGATAAAAGAATAATAAAATAAGAATCTAATCTCAAGAATCTAAGGTTATTTGTAATATTGTAAACACAATCCCCGGCAACGGCGCCAAAAACTTGTTGCGATCTCGGCAAGTGCACCGATCGTTCCAAGTAATAAAGTGATAAATAAGTATCGTCTCCACAGGGATTGATAAACAATTACTACTATAACCAGTCCTCTTAATTTAGATTAATTGAATTGTGTTTCCACACTATAGTAACTAAAAAATGTAAAGACTTGTTTTTAGGTTTTTCTGAAAAAGACTTAAAATAGATGAAGAAATGTTTTTGTAGAAAAAGTGATGAAGAAGACTGTAGCCAGGGTACATTCACCAATTGTTCCCAATTTTACTTCGGATTGATTCATAAAACCTATTGAAATTAACAACTCAGACAAATTATCATCTTTTAGAAATAATTAGTTAGATCCCAATCCCTTGGCGATCTAACCCTTTACTTCAATTGGAACCCTAATCCCTTAGTAATTCCGCCTGAAAATAAGCATTATGTAGATAAATCCCACGACTGCAATCCATACAAGTCTATCCCTAGAACATGCATGGAGAGTCATCTTTATCTCCTTTCAGGATCAGTATTCCAACATCCCTATTGTGAATCCTGATCCCCAGAATATTATTCCCTATTAGGTTGATCAGATCTAACAGAAATAATATCAATACGCTCAAGATAAAAGATGAAATATATTAATTCAATACATAGAATGATTCAATCCTTGTAACAATTGTTTACAAAGGGATCATGCCCCTGACTACAGAAATAGATCTAGCCAATCAACATCATGATCGCTGATCTGATTTCAACATAAACTGAAAAGAAAATAAAGAAGAGTACAAGAACAGAGTGATGAACACGAAGAACGCCTCCTCTAGGTCTTGTGATGTGTATTCAGAGATACCCTTCTTCAAAGGTTGAGTCTCCTTTTATAAGAGAGATTCTGACCTAATTTGCACATTTGAACCTTCACATTTTCGCGCCTCCCACGCTCAGAGCGCCACTCCCGCGCTCAGGGCGTGGGAGTTTCTGCCAATTTTCCACCTCCCGCGCTGATGGCGCGGATCTCGCGCTCTCAGCGCGGGACCTTCTGCCAAATTTTCCTTTCCCACGCTCTCAGCGCCACTCCCGCGCTGTGAGCGTGGGAACCTAGGTCTCTTTTGATATGTTTTTGCCTCCTTTTGTTTATCTTCCTTGATATTCAGACTTTGGATATTTTTACTCTTTTTCTCTGCTTTTCTTGCATTGATTGAGTCATTTTCTTCCTCTTTTTGCCTTGTAATTTCCTATATGCTGATCGACGTAGCCATTGTTTTGCATTTTGTGGCCACTGGGCCTAGGCTAGACTTAAAACATGAACATTGTATATGGGTTTAGGTTTATGTATATTGTCATATTTTTTCATGCCATCTTTTTGCCTAAGTCTAGTTGTCCATTCGTTATGCTTTGTTTTGAGGTTTAAATTCATTATGTTGTATTTGGAGAATTTATTGCATTATGATTTACATTGGAGAATTGTAATTGTAATATTGGACCTTGTGTATTATTGAAGGATGATGTGTAATGAAAGGGCAATAGGCCTATTTTAGTTGATAATTATGCGTATGTAGAAAGAATGCATGTAAATGGGTTAAGGTGATTGTAATATGTTAAGTTTTGAAAATGTAAGTAATGAGATGTAAATTGAGTAATTGGATATAAATTGTGAAGGGTTGTAATAGCACCAAGTCATTGCTGGTCCTTGTGTGCCACCCGTGATTATTAGGTACAAAATTGAGGTTAGATAACACATTTGCAAAGATGGTATTTATTGGAAAAACAAAGGAAACTTGGCGAAATTTCTAGAAATTGGCGGAATTTAGGTGAAATTTGGGAGAGCATATCTCGCTCCACATAAGTCCAATAGGGACGTGCCATACGCCTTTTTAAAGTTTAAGATTTCCTCTATCTTGTGTTAAAATTTGAGAATTTTCTGGGTTTCACAAAGCCCTTTAGAATCCTGTGAACACATACTGTCCAGAACGCACCTATGCAAGGGCTGTTTCTGGCAGTTTTTGGGAATTTTATTCCCACTTCATTTCTTGGTCAAATTAGGTTTATGATATGTAAAATTGAAGCTTGAGGTGCCTAGTTTACTTTATAAAAATTTGAGAGAAATTGGTTGAGTGGATCTTCCAGAAATAGTGTTAGAGAGAGGGCTGTTTGGAGCCTATTTGAGGTTGGCTGGCAGATTTGCTTGTCCAACTTCAAACGGGGATATCCGGAGCAAACAAAAACTTTATGACTCGTGTAATAGCTCGTTAGAAATTTAATTAAGTCTAGAACAACATACTAAAAGATGAGAGGTTTGCGGCATGCGGATTCTCCGCAGAAAATTAAATACCGAACCATGTTCGGATAGGCAGAAAACGTAAAAGTGAGATTTAGGCTAAGTGGGTTTATGGGAATCCCTTAGTGACTTGAGAGGAGTAATATATGATATGTAAGTAGTTTAAATAATTATCCCGTAAAGATTTTATAGTTACAGTCACAACTTTTAATTATTACACTTTATTATTGTTTTAAATGCTCGCGTAATAAAACGGAAAAAGTTTACTCGCATTTTTATAAATGAATTGATGTGATTGTAACTGCGCTTAATATCATAATCAATTTTAACAATACCGGTACGTAACGGGCTGTTACACAAAGGATTCCAGTCAATGGCGATAAGCTATCTCCGGTGAACCCAAAATGACATCATTTTGGAACGAAAATCAATGTGTTTTTATAATTTTAATATATTGCAAGGTTATATTAGTCTTTATCATTATAATTTTTTAATTTTTTACCTTAAAACGACATCATTTTGGACTTAACAGAGATAACTTATCTTCAGTGACTGGATAAATACTTTTTCCATTAAAAAAACTTATCGCTTTCTTCCACCATAATTCATATTTCTCTAATTATAAAACATAATAGTTTTAATTAAAATAATACAATTATATGTACATCAAAAGGAAAAACACTAATACCAAAAATAAATATAGGAACTCCAAAAAAAACTACCATAATGATATACATTTAAAAAAAGCTTCAAGTAATATGATAATAAAAATTGTACAAAAAAAAAATTGTGGAAAACTTTTATTTTTGTTATTATAAAAAAATTATGATAATTTTTTTATAAAAAAATATTTAACAATATTTTTATAAAAGTATGTCAACTGTCAAGTATACCCATTGGTGGACCTATGTTATTGACATGATTGCAAAGCACAGACACTCTGAAAAGTTTGGAATTCTCAAGGACCGACTCTCGAGTTAAGTGAGTTTTTTGGTTTTATGTTGAAACCACCCAAAATCTTGATTGCTTCCGAAATCACCTCGAACATGGTGCCAACATGTTTGGCATGGTATAAGGCAAAGTCAAGTTTGGCTTCAAACTTTTGTTGACAAAACTATCCTTTTAGCTTAATAAAATATTACTATTCTAATAATATTCAAATAAGTAGAATTCAATTTTTTTAATGAGCTCACAAATATTTCTTTTTTTTAAGTGATGATCGGTTTAATGCATACGTCTAAATTATGTCGAACGTGATATATTTGATAAGATTATGATAAATATATAATATAATATTTTCAAGGAATAAAGAATCAAAAAATGTTGTTGTAATCGTTCTATTGTAATAGCCTATGTTGCACTGACACTGTAACACCCCGTTACCGGATCGAGGTGTTATCATCAAATATGATATTAAGCGCAATTACAATCACAGTAGTTATTTGTAATTACGGGAAAATTTTTTCTTTTTAATATCATTTGTACCTTTAAAATAATTGTGATCATAACTCAAAGCTTATTGCGAAATTATGAATGTCATAGCTTAATACCATGCAACTTACATTTAAAGATGCTACGTGGTTCCCATAAACCAACAAAGCTTAAAACTTATTTTGTTCATATTCACTACCAGTGTATTCACTATTTTTCTTGTTATCCAGTTAATTTAAAACTTCTCTTTTGACTCTCATCACTTATTATGTTATAGCTCTCTTCGTTAGCTACGCGTGGGTTCAAACCTCGCTCAAATCGAAGCTCTGTAGCTCGAGTTATGCCAATTTTACTAACTTATGCTCGTGCTGAAAACGGGATGCGTGCTTAAGCATCCTCTTCGAACATGTTTTTCGCCCAACAGAGCGCTTTAGCGTGCTCCAACGCGCTTAAGCGCACTCAGGCAGAGGGAAATGATATTTTTAGGCCACCAAGAGCGCTTAAGCGCCCTCCAGGGCGCTTAAGCCCCCCATTTTGACAGAGGGTTTCTCCACGCACAGGTGCACCAGGGCACTTAAGCCCCCTCTTTGGGCACTTAATCCCCTTGAGCGAGCTTAATCCTCCATTTTCAGGCTTAAGCCCCCTCCACTGGGCAAAACACTAACTCTTTATTTTCATGTATTTCTCTTGGGGAAGTAAATCCCACACATCGTATGACTTAATTGACAATCTTACATCATGTAATATCTATATATCTATCTTCACATAATACTTTATCTAATAAATCCTTGACCCTCCCGTCATATGAATGTTTCAAAATGTATTCTATTTACAACATCAAGTGCTTGAAATGCCTTTAAGCACAAAGTATGTGGCCATGGACAAGTCCTATGCTCACTCAAAATATCAATACAAACCATAGGCATCAATGTACAACAACTACATAGACTTAGAATCTAGTCATGAACACCCAAAAACATGGCAATAATAACATGCAATATGTTCATGATCTAAGTCCCAAAATGCTAAAGAATATGTTATGTGCATCAAATAAAATCCTCCAAAATGCTATGCTCTCTATATGCACACCATGTCCAATCCTCCCCTACACAGGCCTCTTGCCCGACGGTCCGCCATGCTCACTATGACCTGAAATGATGTCCCCAAACGCGGGGTGAGATATACAAATATATCTCAGTAAACCAATAGTACTAGAGGATCACTCCACCCCATGGCTCACTCAATGTGCAATAATAAACATCATGTAAAATGCATAACATACAAAATCACAAACAACTGGGCACAAATTCAAGAACATCCACATAAGGATTCCGTTCAAGGACCCCATCATATAACTCCCGGGAAGCTTCTTGGTGCCTCTCCTATGGATGAGACGACCACATGGCAAAACCTAACTGGAACTCCTCATGAGCCCTATCCAACGGAAGTCCCACATTTGGATCATCCTGGTACCGCTCCCAGAGTCGGCCCCACGGCAAAACCCGACCAGAATCCCCAAAGGATATCTCCAGCGGAAGTCCAAACCAACACATATCTACTGGCCTGAGATCACAAACAATTCACACAAACAAGTAACAATGCATGAACATACATTTCCACACAATGTCACTAAACACAAAATCCAACCACAACCTTCCACTAGGTATGGTGGAGCACACAAGGGATTAAAACCCAATTCCCAAAGGTTTAACTCAACTCCACAAATTTGCTCTTCCACATAAGCTCCAAGTTGAATCCACTTTTATTGATTCCGTGCGGGGTAACATATATTGGTCAAACAACGATGATCAACAACCAATTGCATATAATCAATTAACTTCACAATAATACTAACCAACATAACCACTTAAGCCTAAAGGCTGTTTTTCATTTCCTCAACTATCTCAATCATTTTCATCATAAAACTAACTCACCCTTTATGCACCAAGGTATTAACCATCGATTACACAACATTCATCACCTCATTTTTCCTTAAACCAACCTATAGGTCGAATTCTACTTGGAATCATGCTTCAAGGTTTTCAATCCATTCCAACACTTCTACACATCATACAATCTTATAATTCACTCATACAATTACTCCACAAATCAATTACCCAACCCTATCCTCATGCCATTTCACAAAGTATTGGAATTCAACTCCAAATTTCACTAAGTTACAACTTTACAAATCACCATAAATTTTATTGCATCAATCATTATCATTTATCATTCTAAGCATTTAATTCCTAAGGAGCAACATCATTAAAAGCCCCTAACCACATCAACCAATCAACACATAATCAAACACTCATCCATTTTATGATCTCAATAAAAACTCCATGAGAGTGTGAAAACTTACCACCAATCAACTCCTAGGCAACCCAAGAACAAGTTTCAACACTTGAACGGTCCAAAACCGCCACCAACCACCACCAATTTCATCAAAACCGCCACCCACTATAGGAAAATGATCTCATTGTACACTCAATTTCGTGGCTCACTCAGGGAAGGAAAGATGTTCACAAGGTGATTTGGAACAACTTTGATGTTTTACACTTTTGGATTTGAGTAGGTTTTGATAGGGTTTTTGTGGTTTTAAGTTTGGAAGCAAACCTTCCATCTCCAACCATGGAGGACGCGTGAGAGAGGAGGGATGAGGAGAGAGAAAATGCTGAAGTTGTGTCTCACATGGTCCAATTGTCACTTAAGTCACTTAAAGTGGGTCCCACATGTTACTTAACTTTCTTAAATCACCCAATTTAACCCATAAATTCATAACCTACGTATTTTTCTCGTTCACGTCATATTTTTACTTCCTAACAATGTTGATAATATTTTTGCGCTTATCGATACAGTTATACTATAGTATTTTACACCGGAAAAATCTATATTCATCAAATTTTCCAAAACTTGTCTGTCCACTCGATTTTTCATCCTAAATCCATTTCTGGCATTAATTTTACCATTTGAGACCTTCTACTCAATTTTTCATGTCTAGGGTGTTTGGTAAATTATCATTTTACCCTTCTTATGCATTTTGACCTCTAATTCGGGATTTTCACTAATCCTTTCCCTTAATCCATATTTTCATATATAATTATGCATCTACGAAATCCGAGGTGTTATAGACAGGACATGGGATACGACACGACAGTCCGACACGTTAATTCTAAAAAATGTTAAATTTCGACCCGTTAAAACACATTTTGATATTATATAATATTTTTAATTTGTGTAGTTTATATCAACAAAAAAATAAAGCTAAACTTATACTACCATAAAAAAAGATATCTCAAATGTTTAAATTAAACTCAATAAGATAGTAATCGTAATCCAACGAATCTAATAGTTGGAACTCAAAATGCAACGCAATTTAACCTTTGAACCTTTTTGAGTCTTTACAATGAGTATTGGAGTGTCGGAAAGTGTCGGACACGACACGTTAAATATGTTAAAGTGTTGGTGCTTCCTGGGTAATAACTTAGTTGATTCTTGGTTATTACTTTTTTATGTTAAGCTGAAACTTTTTTTTCTTTTTTTATTTATATTCTTTTATTTTTAATACATTTAAAAATGTATTTAAAAAAAAAATGAGGGACAGTATCGGAGAACCCCAGCATTAAATATGCAGAGATAAACATAAACATTATAAATTAATTTTGTTATTCGGTACAAGAGATAAAGAAAACGAAAACCAAACGACGGCATAAGAAAGGCCACACGTACTTTCTTGGAGAATGTTATCCACGTGAGTAAATAAAAAAAATTGGGTCATATGATAATGCATAATAAAATATTTAAATATTTATAATTTAACTTTTATTATCTTTTTATAAATATTTCATAATTTAAAACGCTATTCATAATTTTTTTGTTAATATCTTATTACGCAATCTAAGTTTTTAAATTTCTCGTATATGAAAATAATTTAAATTTGAATATTGATTTATTGTATAATTTAGAACTAAATTTTTTAATAACTCTTTGAAAATTATATAGTTTTAGATTATTTTTAATTTTTTACTTAAAATTATACATAACTATTGAAAATTCATATAAATCTTTGAATCATATATGGTAGGGTTTACCCTAACCCCAATAACCTTTATTTCTTTTGGTTAGGATTGAGTTAATCGTGGATTAACCCATTTTGTTTATCTAAACCCTATATCTATAAATATTTATGTTTAATTTTTTCATACCTACTATACTTATTTCTTTTCAATATCATTACATTATAATCCTAAGAGGAGCAAGAAATAATGAATGTTAGTTTAGATTCTAATTTAGTAATGTAACAATAAATAAGTAGAGTATATATATAAAAAACAAAGGTAGATACAATATTATATCCCTTATTTATTTAAGATTAATGTAATCTAAATCTATTTTTCTACTTTTAATAAATAAATATTTACTTTTATACCGCCGGATATATGTTCGCTTCAAAATCAACAGTCACTTCTTTGCAAAATGATTTTTTTTTTTCAGAAAATTTTTAATTTATTCATTATTTTGCGATAAATGACGGATTTCAAAATTAAAACTTTAAATCTATTCTAAAGATAATATAAAAAAATCCAACACATGAATCTTTGGAGAGAATTTATTATGGGGCGGGATCATCATCTTTTAGGTGGTTCCTTAGTGTAAATGGGATGATAAAATTGGAAAAGAAGAAAAGTAACAGAGAAAGAAAAAATTAATATTGTGAGAGAGAGCACCAAATCATTGGGTGGTCCTGGAGCATAGAAAATATTTTCGAAACTTTGACAGATGACCGATACACTTGACGCCATAGGGATTTTTTTAAGGGTTTTATTAATGTTATGTTACATAATTTAAGTGTTATTTCCTACTCTCATATCAAAAGAGAGAGAATGTGGAATGATAAAAGAGAAAGAAAAATATGTGGATCCCACCTCCTTAATGTGTGTAGGAAAGTAAAGTTATATTATATTATATGATAAATATAAAACCTTTTTTTGATGTAGATCTGGTACACCTTTTCCCAAAACAGAATGGTCTACTTAAATACTTTGAGCTTAAATTTAGATGAAAACATCAGTGCACAAATGTGAATTAAATAGTTAAGGGGGGGAAAAAGCATGGTTGCTTAATTTCTGCATTTTGTCATGATTGTTATTAGTTTGTTGAATGATCAATTTTTGCTTTCTATGAATGATTAGTGATAAGTGATGGGAAATGCATAGTGGGTAATGTGGAATGGGTAGACTTGCTTTGATTACCTGGAAAGATGCATAGGCTGGAATTGAAGTCCCCACAGACATCATCATGGATTGGATGCTATGTTTTATTTTCCCTCCTTTATATTATGCTTTTGATTTTCTTTTTGGGTGGGGGCAAGTGGTTCTGTTATGTGTTAGTTTTCTTGGATATATTATTAATATACTCCGATAATATGTTTAGGATAAAAGTGTGTATTATTTTAAAGATGTAAAATTATGTCATTTTAAGTGGAAGAAAGAGATAGATAAAGGAGAAGAGGGTGGATAAAAAAAATATAAAGGTGTGGGTCCCACCTATTTGTGAGAGTGAAATGATATAAGTTGCATCGTTTAAAAGGATAAACACTTTTTCTTATATTTATATACAAGCACAATAAGGAAAAAGTACGGTTATTTGGATGTATACGGGAAGAAGTACGGTTATTTGAGTCTAATAACTAATATATTTCGACACGTTGGGACACGTTTTAATATTAAATAATATTTTTAATTTATATAGCTTATATTTCATTTAATATTCAACAATTTTAAAAAAATGAAACTAAATTAGTAATACTCATCAACACGTTATAAATGTGAAAACTTAATAAAATAAAGAACTGGGATGAGAGAGATAATATCAGATAAAGAGATCAAATGAGATTAGGGGGAGATAAGAGAGAAGGAGATACAACAAGAGCGTAATTAGGAATTGACAACAATGATGATAAGGGAAAAAAGGCAAAATAAATAAATACATAAATGAATATGATCAGGTAAAAGCTTTATTAATATATTTTAATTTTTTAAAAAATGATTTTTTTACGAAAATACCATTTGACCGTGTCGGACACATAATATAATATACACTACATAAATTAAAAATATTATTTAATATCAAAACGTGTATAACGTGTCGAAATCCAACATTTTTTAAAATTAACGTATCGGAGTGTCGTGTCGTATCGTGTCACGTGTCCCGTATCGATGTCCGTGCTACATAGATCAAGATTATTAAAATGCTTCAATAGCAAAAAATTGTCTGCCATAGAGATAAATTTTATGCTTTCTCTCTCTATCATTTTGTGCTTCAAATGATTTCTGATTTTTTTTTTCTCTATCATTATGTTTTTGCGGCAGAGACGATCATTTTTGAAGCAAAAATAACTTTCCCTTAATAAAATATCAAATTAATTTATTTTTAATTATATTAATTAATTGCGTCCACACTAAAATATTTTTTACGAGTACTTTTAAGATTAATGAATATAAGTGAGTTGCTTCGTTAATCAGAAAATAAAAATAATCAATTAATGTGCATATAATTTTCGGACCATAATGGATATAATATTT
>JAVKPL010015252.1:0-98104 GCA_032173675.1 Gastrolobium villosum | reverse complement strand
ATGTACATCTGCTTCATTCATCATATTGTCTATTTATGGAGCATGTGATACGTTTTTGGAAAGGTAATTTAGTCTAAAATAACATACTAAAATATGAAAGACTTGTAACAACTATTGTACGCACAATGTCCAAATGACTGAACCATGTTCTTTTATGTAAAAGTCCTATTTTGAGTTGCTGACAGTGTTGCTTGTCCAACTTCAAACGGTGATAATTAGAGTGAATGAGAACTTTATGAAGTGTGATACCTTATTGGAAGGTAATTGAGTCTAGAATCACATACTAGACTATGAGAGGCTTGTAACAACTATTTTACGCGAAGTGTGAAAATGACTGATCCACGTTCACTTATGTAATAAAAGCCTTGTTAATTTTGGGTTGGCTGCCATGGCTGGGATTGTTGCTTGTCCAACTTCAAAGGATATAACCAAAATGAATGGGAACTTTATGGAACATGTGATACCTTCATAAATAAAGGTAATTGAGTCTAGAATCACATACTAAACTATGAGAGGCTTGTAACAACTATTTTACGCAGAGTGTCCAAATGACTGAACCATGTTCATTTATTTAAAAGCCTGTTTTAGGTTCGCTGACAGTGTTGCTCGTCCAACTTTAAACGGTGATAACCGGAGCGAATGAGAATTTTATGTAGCTTGTGATACTAAAAAAATGTCTTTGGATGCCGAGGAGCAGGTTGGAAAGGCTTATGCGTGTGCTGGTGAACTACAAAATCGGTTATGTTAGGCTTAATTATTAAAAAATTAAATTATTTCGTGTATAAATGAGATATGTGCTACTGGGTCTTTTCGTTTGATAATTAGTTTTTGTGCACATGTTTCTTCTCTTATTTGTCTATTTATCTTCTTATATTCTCAAGTTGTTCTTCTATTGTATGAACATGTAATATTTTTCTTTTTTTTGTAGCTTTGTTGTAGAGCAAAGTTGATTGGATGATTTGGAATCACTAAGATATATACTTATGTAATTTCTCAGAGGAAGGTAAGGCATTCTTCTTTATTTTCTACAAGTATTTTCTCCATAATCCAATATCATGAATGATATGATATAATAAAATGTCTTAACTTTTAAATGACTAAATATTTATGTTTAGCCTTCCTTATCTGTGCTCTTTGGACACCATCTCAAAATTCACACGGTAAAAAGATAAGTGGTGTTTGCAAGAGCGAGATGAGTAAAAAGATAAGTGGTGTTTGCTACAACTATTTACTTGGCTGAAGATGACGTTGGACATTCTGTTGAGTTGTATATTTTTTATAATTGGAAACATTTAATTTCTGATTTGATTGACCATTGTATGTAGCAATTAAAGGGAATCCGTTACATGGAGTGATTGTAGGGATTATGTGGAGAGATTTTAGGAGTTTTAATTTTTTGATCAAATGTAATTTTTCCTTGATTTATGTCTGATTTGTAGCCGTGATTTATGTCTGATTTGTAACTCTAGGACTTTGTATATAATGATCTCTATTAAGGTAGAAGAAATACAAATGAATTACTATTTTATAGAGTTCTTTGATTTCTAACCCATTATTATAGAAACTAATGGAATTTTAAAAGTCGTTAAAAGGAACAGAACCACTAATTATTAATTATACCTACTAGGATTAATTAATTTTTTCTTCTAAAAATAATAATGTTTATATTTACGAAAAAGTATATATTAAATCATTTAAAATACCTAAAAGTGAAACAATTATAATTTTATTCTATTTTATTTAATGTAATATGCATTAAGTAATATAAAGTAATTTTGTAACGTTTTTAACGTTTTTATATAAAAAGTATTTTCTTCTAACAATTTTTAACGTTTTTGTTCTTTGGAAGTTATTATCAGATATTGACTCTATTCTTTTATTTGAAAATTTTTAATTCCTTCTTTTATTTGCCATTAATACATTGGAAATTCCAAGAAGAATAAATCAAATGTGAGCGGGTGTGCTGGAAAAACGTTTCAGCAACCAAAATAACCAATAAATTTTAAAACTTACATGACTATAAATAATACTTATTTCACAATAATAAAATTTGGGTTTTATTAATCTTATGTTTTAGGAGAGTAGTTCTCTCCTACCATAGAGATAATCAAGGGTGGGGCCCACTCATTTATAAAAAAATAAAATTTTAAAAATTAAACTACACGAAAATCAATTGGTGTGTAGTAAAATTTTTTATCTTATGTTGCATAAGAATAATATTTCCCATAAAATTTATATCTTCTTTATTGGCAGATATGTTTGAATTAAAATGTAGATATATACGACGGTAGATTGAATTAATTTTAAAAATCATTAGCAACTCAAATATTTATTACTTTATTATTCAAGTAATAAAAAACATATAATAGAGTTTTAAATTTTTAATTTTAATATAATTTGTATAAAAATAATATAATTTTAAAAAATGTATTGTATAAATTTAATAATATATACATCTTTAAATTCCTTAATTATATATAAATATATTAATAAATAAAATAAATTTTATGTTAACTTGATACTGATCTAAGTTCCTTGCCCTAAGTTCCTTGCCTTCGTTCCTTGCCTTCGTTCCTTGCCGCCTTCGTTCCTCTTTCGTTCCTTGCCTTCGTTCCTTGCCTTCGTTCCTTGCCGCCTTCGTTCCTCTCTTTTATAATGTGAAGATCTGAACGCCTTACTTCAATGATTCCTCTAAGCTTCGTTAAGTTGTACATGTTCAGAGGAGGCGTGATTGGTTCGTGAGAAGATGTACGCACAGGGGAGACAAGATCTGAAGCTGACGGTGTAATAAAAGATGTTAACCTAGCAGTTTACACAAAGGTATTTGTCTTCTGCTGAGAAGATGATTTTAGAGTATTTTGTGGATTGATTTGGTGAAATATTTTGGTGCTGTATCCTTCTTGATTGTCAAATAAAATTCTTAATAAAGCAAAAGGGTATCTCATCTTTGCTATCTTTCTTATTGAAAGCTTTAATTGTCGTCCGAATCCTCCATGATTATTGAAAAGAGGAAACACGGAAAAAGAAAGAAAGATGGTGTTCAAGTTTTATGGCCATACAATTGACAGTAATGTCTAATCAGAAAACTCAAATGATTGTGGAAGCCAAGCCAAAGGAACCACTTGAAATTTTCTGATGATAATATGATCAAATGATTGTGGAAGCTTTTGATGTAGCATATCTTTTGGATATGATATTATTATGTACTTTGTGTTGCTTTTGATGTGTCTTTATAAAGAAAATTGTTTTTTTTAACAGTTTAGGTTTGTTTGTAACGGATGGGAGTTTATAAAGCACCACAAATGATTTTCAAGTAACGTGTCCATATCATGTTTTTGGGTTGACATGGTTTCTGTATGAATATTTCAGTTTTGTTACACAGGCTGCTGGAAATGGTCACTGGTTCATATAGTCCATGTATAACATATGTTGCAGCTGCAATTGGTGACCGTACATATAAAATGTTAGAGAAAGTTTCTCAAGTTTTTGGGCTTCATGCTACTTTGATAGTAGTTGCTGTGTTGTTATTGAAGACTTGGAGGCTAATGAGGGGGGGAAACTCTGTTGATCTTATAATTCTTTGGTTAAGATTTTTACATAAAAGTTCTTTCGTTAAGACTTATTAGTTCTCTTCATTAAGAAAAAAAACTTGAAACCTATTTGGACTTCCAAACTTACTCTATGATCAAGTTTCCTTTTGGACTGCAGTACTTAACACTAACAGGTGAAGAGAAATGACATGTTGCAGATTCATAGACCTTGGATAGCTTTTTTTCTCTTGATATGTGTGTTATGTGCAGGTCTAGTTCAGAAATAGTAGCCCACTTATTTTTGCATTGTGAAGCTGCTAACTTTTTTGGAATAACCTGTTTGGGGCTCTTGGCTAACACTGGATGTCTCCTTTCAGTTTGGAGTACTTCCTCATTATAAATTTTAAAGATTTTGGCAGAAATACAGAAACTAAGTTTCTATGTGTGCAGTGTTGGCAATTCTCTGGTGTATTTGGTTAGATGGTTTTTTTAGGGTGTCTTTGCTCTTACATTGAGAATGGGATATGATTGTGTTATGGCTTTTCTTTGATGCTCCACTCTTGGCTGAGCATTTCTGTGTTGATATGCGAAGAAACTGAACAACTTTGTTAAATTTTTGACCCACTCTGGCTCACTGTTTTCTTTTTATTTTTTTATTTTTTTTGGTGGATTTCTTATCCTCTGATGGGTGCAGCTCAGTTGGTTCCTTGGCGCTGAGTTAGTGAGATATTGTGAGATATTCTTTATATACAAACCAGAGTTTTGGGATAGAATTAAAAGCTTTGATTAAAAATATCAAAGAAAGGTAATAGCCTTTTTCTCATCTTTATTGGAGAACAGCCTTCGATCTATTCAAATTGGATTGTATTCACATTGAAATTTGGGATGATGTATTGCTTTAGATAGATCTGAATGTTTTGTGTTTTAATTATTAGTTACTGATTTGAGGGTTTCTGCTTGCTTTGTGATTTTATTGAAATTTTAAATTACAGTGGATGTTATACTTCTGATTTTATACTAATTTTATTTTAAATTTTATATTACAGCATTGAGGGAAGCTTAGAAGAAGAAGTACTTACCTTTCACTCTTCGTCAAGGAAGACAAACGCTATTAGAAGACACCTTACCACTTACCAAGTATCAGGTACCTTTTATGTTTCTGCTTTGGTTCAATTTTCTGTAATATACCTTTTTTATTAAGGGCTGGAATTTTTATTATTATTTTTAAATGCTTCTGGAAAAGTTGACCTTATTGCTTGGTGGATGTTGTGCAAATGTTGGGGTTACGCTTGATGTGAGTGAAAGTGGAAAGAGTTGTTTGTGTTAATTGGGTGGGTCAAATTGGGTGGGTCAATTTTTAGAGATGTTATTTATAATTTTTGACACTAACTGCTTGAATGTTTTACAATTATTTGACTTTTGTAGGATCCGTCCCCGTCCTCTTGTGTGGGAGATACTCCTTTTTCCGAGGAGCCACTGTGGGGATCAGTTGATCCCGTCACCAAAAAGGTTTGGATTCGTCCGTTAGGGAGAACCGAGTAAGTTTTCTTTGTTACAATGAGGTACTAATTTCTTTATTTTTAACCTTCTTGTTTGTATGCTAATATTTTGATTTTTTTATTATCAGGTTCTACCCATATAAAGAACCAACCGAATACCTGAATAATATGATTTTTCGAAACTACACCCACACATGGGGTTTTTGGAAAGATGTTCCAGTCAACCAAAAAGAAGCTTGGCGTGATTCCTTCTTGGTAAGTTTGCCAATATTCTGGTTACTATACCATTTTTATCAACACGCATTTTAAATTAATCTCGTACACGATAATGTGCACTAATCGCTTGTCTCTTGAAAAATTTACAGCATAACTTCAGTTGGTTGCCCGAACACCGTGCCGATTTGATAGCCGCTTTCAAATATAAGGTTGGAAAATGGTATGCTAACAAAATGCACAATTTGAGGCATGACAAGGGTGATAACTCTTGGTGCAATTCTGGAGCTAAGCGTCAATTATTGGAAAATTGGGCCGTAGATGAGGACTTTAAGGCGAGGTCCGCCCGAAACAAGCAAAATAGGGCGCACATGGAAGAAGGCACTTATGCTGGCGGCTGCATTTCATACTCAGAGCATAAGAGAAGAATTGTAAGTGTGCATTATTTTTTATCTCGGTATTCTATATTTTGCACTTGTAATTAATTTTTTGTACCACTGTTTTTTTGTAGCAAGCTTCTGGGGAGGTGCCCCCAGATCAGGTTGAGTTTGCTACATTTCAGAGGACCCACACACAAGAGTCTGAAGGAGGGACTCGACGGTGGATTAACAACACATCCAAACAAATAGCGGTGAGTTATTAGTTACTTAATTTTTGTTTGATTTATTAGCATTTAATTCACTTAATGTTTATTAATATTTTGTTTTTTTCTGGAATGTAGGTGGGATTCGAAAAGCTCCAAGAGGAGACACAAACACAGGTGACAGATGATGGAACCGCCTCCTCTCAGGTTGATAGCAATGAACTCTTCATTAAGGCGACTGAGCCATTTAATAAAAAAGGAAGAATTTTTGGCCTAGGAGCATCTGCTAGCAGCTTCAAGAGAACCAAGCGCCCCTCTAGACAACTTCCAAGTGTTTCCGAAGGTAAAGGCATTTATAGTTAATTGTTCAAAATTTCACTACCTAGTCCATTTAAATTAAGTACAAAACAATTAACATAAGAATATGTTGTTATTATTGCAGATGAGCTCGCCAGAATGCGAGCAATGACTGCTAAATTGGAGGCAGAATTACAGCAGCAAAAGGAGCAAAGGGAAAAAATGGACGCCGAATTGCAGCAGCAAAAGGATCTAAGGGAAAAAATGGATGCCGAGCTAAGGCAGGAAAGGGATAAAATGGACACCGAGCTAAGGCAACAAAAGGAGAAACAGAAAAAGACGGATAAATTGTTGCAGAAATTACTGAACAAAATGGAGAAGAAGAAAGAGAAGAAGAAGCAGAAAAAGATGATGAAGAATAAGAAGACTATAGACTCCTCATCCCCATCCTCATCCCCATCCTCATCCCCATCCTCATCCCACACCCATACCTCATGATGTATTCGAAACTTTTGTTTATAACTATCTTTATTAATACATTTTTCTAATTGTATGAGATTATAGTGTTGGTTTATATGAGGATTATAGTGTGTTGGTTTGTATGAGATTATAGTGTTTGTTTGTATGAGATTATAATTTGTTAGTTTGTATGAGATTATAGTGTTTGTTTGTATGTGATTATAATTTGTTAGTTATTTCATTTCAATGAAACATAAGTATTTTGTTATGGTTGTATTCTTTACAGGTTTAAAAGTAAATTAAATTAATTTAATATTTTTTTTTAATTTTGCGACGGAAATTCAAGCAAATTCCATCACAAATACTGTAGATTATTGCGACGGTATTCACTAATCCATCGCAGATTTTTATTGTGCGACGGTATTATAATACATTTCCGTCGCAAATCTTATGCTTACTTGCGACGGGATTTTCAATACATCCACATTTTGCGATGAAATTTTCAAAAATTCCATCGCAAATTTGCGACGGAGTTGTAATATATTTCCATCGCAAACTTTGCGATGGGTTCTGTCCCGATTTACTTTGAGACGAACAATTTTTCAACGGAAACTCCGTTGCAATTTGCGATGGTATTCTCAGTATTAATGTCAGCAGTTTGCGATGAAAAATAAGTGTTTTGCGATGGATTTTTTTGGTCGCAATTTGCGACGGAACTCATAACATGAAAATTCCGTCTCAAAATTCATTTGCGATGAGGTTTTTATAGACGATTTTTTTCAGTCGCAAATTCCGTCGCAAATGGTGTTTGCGACGGAATTTCCCAGATTTGCGACGGAAAATGGCCGTCGCAAAAACCCTATTTTCTAGTAGTGAAAGTTCATTCCTAAGGCAACGCAGTGAGAAAACTGACTAAAGAGTGGAAGAGGTAACACACTCACACTGAAGCTGGTGAAACCTCACAAGTCAGATGGATGCTCCAATGAAGCAATGGAAGAAGTTCTGTTTAACTCTCCATCGATAAATCTCAAGGAGCATTAACCTAGCACAAGAAGAGTGAAAGCAGTAAGGGATTACTTGGGACGAGTAATGTTTAGTTTTGGGGTGTTTGATGGTCCTCAAAAGCTGAGGTCCATTGGGTATATATTGTTCCACCAAGCCCAAAGTTTTGATTACAAATCATTCTCTTTAACCTCCTTCTTCCATGAGGAGCAATTGTTTTAAAAAGCAGACCAGAGCAATACTTGAAACGGGAATTAGAGTAGGCTTGGAGCAAATTAACATTATCTTTTTTCACATATGATTATTGGGATAATTTGTTTTGATCAGGAAACCTAAGACCCAACAAGAGGAGCTGCACATTTAGGAAAGAGAGAGGGATGTTGCGCAGAAGGGAGCATAAAGCCTGCTACAGTACAGGAAGCAAATAAAGGAAGCAATCAGGAGCCTCCACGTCAGCATCAGCAGAGAAGGTGGAGATGTCTCCCTGCTACAGTACAGAAGCAGGAAAAGGAAGCAATCAGGAACCGCCACATCAGCTATAGCAGAAATAGTGGGCATGTCTCCCTGATCCCAGAATTCTTACGCACAAAGAGAAACCAAAAGTAAGGGGGACCACTTCCATCAAGTGCTGCGCTGGCAAGGAGCAAAGCTGCTATTGGAAAGTATTCCTATGAAGAGCTGAGTTGGCAAGGAGCAGAGCTACCATTGGAGAGGATTTGAAGAAAGCACAGCCCTTTATGAAAGGAACAATGATGATTAAATGAAGGGCTCTATAAAAGGAACATAGCAAACAACCAAAAAAGAGAGACATCCGAGGATAGTTTTATTGTTCTTTTTGTTTAGAAAAAATGCTCACTAGGAGCTAACTTTCTTTAAGTAGGTAAGGGTTCCATAGAAGTAATCCCTTTTGTCTTAGGATAACTTTGTAAGGAACACATATTTTATAAATGAAATCTGAGTTGCTCTTTGGTTTAATATATTGATTCTGCGAAACCCCATAGGCTGCAACCTCATCCCGGGACCACTCGGTCGATGAAACACTGACAGGGGCGTGTGGAGCAGTCTCAAGATCTTGGGGTAGTTTAGCCTGAAGAAAGGAGGGAGAAACACCCAGAATGAGGAGCACTGCAATGTGAATCCATGCTCTTTTGAGAAGGCAGCATGATTTCCTTGTGTGTAACTCAAAGACCTCTGGAGTAAGGTGGGAGCAAGGCCTTGCTCTCTTCTTACCCTAAGGCAAAGTAAAGGAAGGAGCAGATTCCACTTATAAAATATGCTACCAAGCAGGGTTAACCAAAGGGATGAAAATATGGAGCCCGCGAACACCTACTTAACCTTCTTAAAAATCAAACCCACATCAATCTTTTGTTGCAACTCTTTCCACAACATTTTACTTGTGTTTGCACTACTGATTTTACTCTCATCTCATTGATTTCTTTTGAACTACTTCAAATTGATGCCTTCATATTCAATGATCATACTAAGTTATCACCGCTCTAATCATGGTTCAGAATGGTTAACATTGTTTAACTAGCTGACTAGAGATTGCTCTTTGTGAAGCTTGGTCAAGAATAGTTGCTTTTCTTTATTTTATTTTTACAAATTAAGTTTCCTTGAACGTTTCTTACTTCACAATTTCTCCCTGAGGACGATAAATCAGGGGCTATAACACCCTATATTGCTTGACACGTACGCTTGCGTATAGTCGAAGAGGGTTGCTCTCAGTCAGAGTAAATTGCTCCTGTTGGCAAATCTGACTGTTGCTCTGTGCTCTTGCTCCTACAATATAAATTATTCCCGAGCAGCTCGCAGTCCGACCAAGCAGTGAGCTTCGGACTTTGAGGTCTTCCACTACACAAAATATGCTTTCTAACCATGATGCAGAGAACTAAAAAAAAAACTAATTAAAGAAATGAATCAAAACAGAGAATTGAAACTACAAAAACAAAAATAAAATAGCAATAATAACACCAAGTTAACACTCAGGTCACTCCCCCAAACTGAAATTGGATCTTCTTCCAAAAGTCAGCAAACAGTTTACTAACACCTGAAATAAAAGAAATAAGAGTGTCAGTATCAGTTTTTTTTTTTAACGGGAAAATAAAAAAAAATCAACAAACTCAGAACAACAAAGAAAGAGAAAGAAAAAAAACAATTCAAACAAAACAAAACATGCTAATTTTAAAGTCTTAAGCTAGACTTTTGTCACTGTGTTTGCTTTTACAAAGTAGAATGGTCACAAAGAGAGTTGGAAATAACCGCTCTCTCTATGGACTCTCCAAAATAATGTTTTAATCTTTGCCCATTAACAGTGAATTGTCTACCATTTTTCTCACTCAAAATGTCTACAGCTCCATGAAGATGTACCTTAGTGACCTTAAATGGACCAGACCATCTAGATTTCAATTTCCTAGGGAAGAATTTCAATCTAGAATTAAAAAGCAGCACCTGTTCCCCGACTGCAAACTTCCTATCCAAAATTTGCTTATCATGCCATCTCTTCATTTGTTCGTTATACAACTTGGAATTTTCATAAGCATTTAATCTAAATTCATCCATTTCATTAAGTTGGAGAAGCCTCTTTTCTCCTGAAGCAATGACATCAACATTCAGTTGTGTGGTAGCCCAATATGCCTTATATTCAAGCTCTAAGGGTAGGTGGCAATTCTTACCAAAAATCAGCTTGTAAGGAGAGCAACCTAAAAGTGTTCTATAAGTTGTCCTATAGGCCCACAAAGAATCATCTAATTTAAGGGACTAATCCTTCCTTGAAGGATTCACAACTTTCTCTAAAATCCTTTTAACTTCTCTATTGGTAACTTCCACCTGCCCACTTATTTGTGGATGGTAAGCAGTAGAAACTTTATGCTTAACTCCATATTTAGCTAAAAGAGCTTCAAATTGTCTACTAGCAAAGTGTTTACCTCCATCACTTATAATGGCTCTTGGAGTTCCAAATCGGGTAAAAATATTCTTTTTCAAGAATTTAATTACCACCGTTGAAACACTTGTGGGTAAGGCAGCAGCTTCCACCCATTTGGAAACATAATCAATAGCAACCAATATATATTGGTTTCCAAAGAAGGTGGAAAGGGGCCCATAAAATCTATGCCCCATACATCAAAGAGTTCAATCTCCAAGATAGGTTTCAAAGGCATTTCATGCCTTCCAGAAATGTTGCCAAGTCTTTGGCACCTATCACACTTATGAACATAAGAATTTGCATCCTTAAACATAGTTGGCCAATAAAGACCAGACTGCAGCACCTTTGCTGCTGTCCTCATGCCACCAAAGTGACCACCATATGGTGAATCATGGCATTGCCTACGAATTTCCTCTTTTTCTTCCTCTAAAATACATCTCCTAATGATTTGGTCAACACACTTTTTAAACATGTAAGGTTCATCCCATAGGTAAAACCTACTGTCATGTATCAACTCTCTCCTTTGTTAATAACTTAGCTCCTTAGGCAATTCCCCACTAACTAAATAATTAGCTATGTCAGCATACCATGGGGTTGTGTTAGTGGCAACTAAAAATAGTTGCTCATCAGGGAGGGTTTCTCTAATGGCTTGCTCAACCACCTTTTCATCTTGCTGCCCTTCATTAAGCCTAGACAAGTGGTCAGCCACTTGATTTTCGGTTCCTTTCCTATCCTTAATCTCCATATCAAACTCTTGAAGGAGCAGAACCCATCTAATTAACCTAGGCTTTGAATCTTTCTTTTCCACCAAATATTTTATAGTTGAATGGTCAGTATACACAATGACCTTGGTGCCTACCAAATATGATCTGAATTTGTCAAAGGCAAACACCACAACCAACAGTTCCTTTTCAGTCACTATGTAATTCAATTGGGCTCCATTTAAGGTTCGGCTGGCATAGTAAATAGAGTGAAAAACTCTATTTTTCCTTTGTCCTAACACAGCCCCCACTGCCCAATTACTTGCATCACACATTAATTCAAAGTGCAGTGACCAGTCAGGGGCTATTATGATGGGAAGAGAAATCAGTTTCTGTTTTAGCTCCTCAAAGGCTGTGAGACAAGCCTCATCAAAATGGAAATGAGTGTTAATTTCAAGCAAGTGTCTAAGAGGCTTAGAAATTTTTGAAAAATCTTTTATGAACCTCCTATAAAATCCAACATGCCCAAGGAAAGACCTTATTCCCTTTATGTTAACAGGGGGTGGCAATTTCTCAATTTGATTTATCTTGGCTTTATCAACCTCTAAACCAGCTTTAGAGATCCTATGTCCTAACACAATGCCTTCCCTCACCATAAAGTGACACTTCTCCCAATTTAGGACTAGATTTGTCTCCTCGCATCTCTGAAGCACTCTAACCAAATTTTCTAAGAACTCTTCCTAAGAGTCTCCAAAAACACTGAAGTCATCCAAAAAGACTTCCACAAACTGCTCTATCATATCAGTAAAAGTAGCCATCATGCACCTTTGAAAGGTGGCTGGTGCATTGCACAACCCAAAGGGCATTCTTCTAAAGGCAAAGATGCCATAGGGACAAGTAAAGGCGGTTTTTGGCTGATCCTCAGGGGCTAAGGCTATTTGATTATACCCTGAATAGCCATCTAGAAAATAGTAATACTCCTTACCAGCCAATGTATCCAACATCTGTCAATAAAAGGCAAGGGAAAATGGTCATTCCTAGTGGTTTTGTTGAGTTTTCTGTAATCCAGACAGATCCTCGAACCAGTGACAGTCCTAGTGGGTATTAATTCTTTTTTCTCATTTTCCACAATAGTGATCCCACCCTTTTTAGGGACACACTATACTCGGCTGACCCAGTTACTGTCAGAAACGGGATATATGATCCCAGCATCCAGCCACTTAATAATCTCTTTTTTACTACCTCCTTCATAATTAGGTTAAGTCTCCTTTGCTGCTCTCTAGAGCTGCTAGTTGGGTCAGTAAAAAGGATTTTATGCATGCAGTAGGAAGGGTTAATGCCTTTTATATCTGCCAAAGACCAACCTATAGCCTTCTTAAATTTTTTTTAAAACAGACAGCAGTTGTTCTTCCTCTAAAATAATGAGTAGATTGGACACTATAGCCTTCTTAAATTTTCTTTTCGCGCTTTGATGAAAATTGACGTATACTGATGGCTGTATATGTTTGCATAGGTTGCCGTACGCCAACTTGAACCCTGAACAGTGAATCAGTGGATTGCCCTTGGTCCTGGACCAAGTGGATTGAGGTAAGTTATTGAACCAATGCGTGTTAATTGTAAATTTGCATGTATTGTGTGAGTTATAAGTGATTGGGAATGTCCTCTGTGTAGGCATTCAGTGGTGTACCAAGTTTGAGGAATAAGCTGCAGCGGAGCTTAGTGGAATAAAATATAAGGTAACCTCTTCGTACTGGGGCTTGTTCCCCTTGTGTGTTCCACCACACCCGTTGAGGGTGATGGTAGGAAGTGTGTATGAGTAGTGTAGAACAACATGAGCATGCATGTAGCATCATGAGGGCACTTATGTACCGGATCACTGGCCAGTAGATAGTTAGCCTTCGGGCAAGTTCCGGACTTCCACTGGATATGTCTCCGAGAGGGAGATCCAATTGACCCAGGGTTGTGGTGTGTAATCCGGATAGGAGCACACTAGGAAGTCTTGGGTGTATATGGATGGGAGGGGTACCTTGGTTGTGGTTCTAGGAACACACCTTGGATGATACCGGTAGGCTTATATGCCGAGGATGTTGTGTGGTATGGTAGCTACCAGCCCGCTTCGTCGTAGTTTGTATTCTGATATTTCCCTTTTTCTCTAAATCCCTTGCTTTATCCCGTTTTAAGTAATGTTGTTTTATAGTATTTATATGCATCGAAGTGAACCATTGGACGGAGTTTTCTCCGGAACCTCTGGGTTACTGAGATATATTCGTATATCTCACCCCGTCTTGGGGACTTTATTTTAGGAGGTAGTAGTGGCAGTGGAGTAGCGAGCAAGAAGCCCGCGTGATGATATTAGTGGTGCAGTTATGTATTTTACATTTTGGTGGCCATTTGGCCTAGGCTAGAATTAGGGCATGAACATCTGATATGTATGTAGTATGAGTCTCATTGCATATTTGTTCATGTCATTTTGCCTAAGTCTAGTAGTTTATGCCATTTGAGTTTATGTATCATTTGTAATTAAAGTTGTAATATTTGGAGGATTGTAATTTAAAGTTGAAGTTGTAAGTTGTAAAATTGTAAGGCAAGTATTGTAATTGTACCTTGGATGCATGAACTATTATGATAGAAGGATTTTAGGCCTATTTTAAGTTTATGATTATTTGTATGATGAAAATATGCATGAAATTGAAGTTGGTGATTGAAACCATTTAAGGATTTAAATTAAGTTGTGTTGTAAAATAAATATGAACTGTGTTGGGTTGTAAGAGCCCCAAGGCATTGCTGGTCCTTGTGTGTGCCACCCATTGGATTATTAGGTACATTTGAGGTTAGATTGTGCTTATGCAAATTTGGGGATTTTAGGAAAAATAAAGGAAACTCGGGCGAAATTTATGTAGAATTGGCAGATTTTAGGTGAACTTCGGGAGAGTATATCTCCCTCCATAGAAGTCCGATAGGGACGTGCCATACACCATTTTGAAGCTTGAGATGTCCCCTAGATTGTATCAAAATCTTAGAATTTTTAGAGTGGTGCGCAGCCCTGTGCAGGCCATGGAAGGTTGCTGCCCTGTTTTGCCCTGCACTTAGGGGCTGTTCTGGACCGTTTTGAGAAATTTATTCCCTCTTTGTTCCTTAGTCAAATTAAGTGTATGATATATCAAATCGAATATTGAGGTGTCTAGTTTATTGTATAAAAATTTGAGAGCAAATGTATGAGTGGAATAGGTGCAGAAATTCAAGGAGTGAGGGATGTTTGGAGCTGTTAAGGGGTTGGTTGGCAGTTTTGCTTGTCCAACTTCAAACGGCGATAACCGGGGCAAACGAGCTTGGAACCAAGCATGTGATAGCTTTATAGAAAGGTAATTAAGTAAGGAAGAAAGATAGCAAGGTATGAGGGACTGAATTTTTACTGTGCGTCCGCAGTAATTTAGAGACCGAACCATGTTCGGATGTGTAGAAAACGCAAAAGTGTGAAATTGGCTAAGTGAGTTTATGGGAATCCCTTAGTGTCTTATTATAAGTAAAGTAAACTATTAAAATAGTATAGATAAGTATTCCGCAAGATTTTACAGTTACGGTCACAGCTTTTAATTATTACGCTTTTTATGTTTTCAACTGCTCGCGTAATAATCAGAAAAAATTTATTCGCATTTTTATAAATGAATTACTGTGATTGTAACTGTGCTTAATATCATAATTAATGTTAAAAATACCGGTGCACAACGGGCTGTTACAATGAACATTGTATTTTCTCCACTCATGAATATTGTATTGAGCCCTATTTATATTAGGGGAAGGGTCAACTTACCACCAAAAAAGTTTACAACTCTTACAACCAATTTAATCACCGTTGATTTCCATCAATCTAACGGTTTTAATTTATTGGAAATTAATAACATTTATTGTGTCACATTTTTTAATTTCCAATAAATTATAACCGTTAGATTGATGAAAATAAACGGTGATTAAATTTGTTGTAAGAGTTGTAAATTTTTTAGGTGGTAAATTGATCTGTTCCCTATATATTAATAACATTTTCTCTCTCCTAAAATTCCAAAAGATATAACATTAAAATTTGAGATGTTTTCCAAAAATCAACCAATAATCTTTTGCCCTTAAATGAAATTTTAAATGCAATTTTCAAAAAAAAGATTTTTTATTTTTCAAATAAAAAATATGAAAGCTTAAATATCTTATTCTATTATGCAATGCAATCTTAATCAAATCTTTGACAAAGAATATTTTATTTCTCTTACATGAAATCTAAAAAAATAAAATATATCCTAAACTTTACTTAATCCATGATTTTCTCTCTCTTCATGATATCTTCCATATCCTCTCCAATCTTCATGCAATCTTCAATTATCTTGAGTATTATTTCAAATCAGAAAATATATTATTCTGAAATCTCAAACAATTAGCTATTAGTAATTTCAAGATAATAAAATATTATCAATTAAATTAACATTAAATTGATTGTAATCATTAAAACATATTTTAAATCAATTAAACAATTGGGGTATAACAAATATGTAACAGGTCCTAGATGCCACCTCACATAGTTCAAATTATTTCAAATCATCCACTTAATCCACCAATCTCCAATTAATTCATAAACTATCCCTTAAATCCAGAATTTAACATTTATCAAAGTCCTTGAATTACTCTTGAATAGATAAATCCAAATTTTTCCTATAATTCAGTGAAATCACTATTTTAGCCTGATTTGTGCATTGTTGGCACGTTTCCCAAAAAATCCAAAAATCCATCAAATTTTACTAACAATCATATTTCTTGGTCCTAAGTACCTTTTCCAACATATATTCAATCCTATAGCACTCATCTCACTTGGCACTTTTTTGGTGCAACTGTATCGTAGTATTTCATATGATAAAAACACTATTCATCAATTTTCCAGAAACTTGCATAACCGCTCAATTTTTCGTTCTGAATCAATTTTCAGTATTACTTTTATCATTTGAGGCCTTATTCTATCCTTTTACAGATTAAGGGTCACGTATTTGTTGATTTATCGTTATTCTTCTTACGTATTTTGACCCAGAATTTAGGATTTTCACTAATCCTACCCCTTAATTCTCATTTTAATTATAAATATGTATTTCAAGTATACGAGGTAGGGGTGTTCATCAATCTATCCAAACCGATTCAAACCGCGGTGACCGAACCAAAAAACCGATAATCGAATAAACCGAAAATCAAAAAACAAAAAAATGAGAAAAAAATATATTCTTACATCAGTGTAAGAGTTATATTAGTCTTACATAATAAGGTGTTATACTATGTCATTGATCCACTATATATATATATATGCTATATATTATATAAAAAATTAAAGTTCTTAGATATAAGTGAGATCAATGATTAATTGATTTGCTGATATAAAGTGTAATTTACACTAGTGTACAATGATCAATGACCCATATATATATATATATATATATATATATATATATATATATATATATATATATATATATATATATATATATATATATATATATATATCCAATTGCTCATATTATTAAAAAATTAGGTATATGTGCGTGTATATGCATGAATGATAAGAATCTTCAATCCAATAGTTAATTTTAAGATAAATTATCCAACTAAAAGTAATGAAGCACTATAAGAGTGATATTGAGTTACAACCGCATAAAATGATCATGATCAAATCTTGATTATTGATTTGCTTTATCTAACAACACAAATATCTAATAATTATAACCATAAGATATAAATAGAATCAATAATTAAAATTAAAAGAATCCATTAGTTTATTTTAAGATAAATTATCCAATAAAAATTTACAACCACGTAAAATGATCTTAACTAAATCTTACATCAAATTTTTATTATTAATTTATTTATATCTAATGATTCAAATATCTAATAAACTATGTTACGATTTTTTATTTTATTATTTTATTATTTTCTGAATTGTTGGGTTGTTCAAGTAATGAGTAGTTATTTGAATTTTAACTTTCCTAAAGAATAAGTCATAGCTATTAGTAGAGTCTATCTAGTGTTAGTGGATTGTATTATCTATTTAAACCTTTATGTATTTGAATAAAATTATCATCAGATTAGAAAAGTTGTCCAAAAGACACTCTGTGCAAGAGGCCAGGCTTCCTCAGTAAAGCCACTTGAGGTAGGCTTCAACAATAAAGCCAAATCCCCAATTTTATTTTTTGTGTTGGTAACAAACTATAATTATATGAAATTAGAAATATAACTTATTTCAATATAAAATAATTTTTAATTTTTTTTTGTTTTGTTATGTATCTTACTTCAAGTCAAAAGTGGACCCACGTTTCGCTAGCCAGTCGAATAATCCAATATACAGAAGTAGTTATTGGGTTGTTGTTGACAAAGTCTTTCGCTTTTGGTCTCTCTTTTTTCTGGCATAAGGGGAAAGGGTTATATTTGCCATTGTATTTGTGAATGACTGAATGTTATAAAATTAAATTACAGAGTACGATAAATTGTTCAATCATATAAATTTAGTTTTTATCCACTGAAAATGTAAATATTGTTGTTATTTCAATAAATTTTATTGTGGAACTTATTTAAAAAGTAATTAGCATAGGTCATACCAAGTTTAAGAGATCATTTTATTTATCATTTTAATGTATTAAGAGATTCTGATGTACAATTTTATATTATACAATGGTTACACTAAATAACTGAAAATTTTATAATATATAGTATAAGCTTATACCATCAGGTCTTATATATTACACCAAACATGCCCTAAAAAAAGTAATTAAAAAAATAGAAAAGAAAACGAACTGCCATTGGAATCATATATATTAATGGTAAAAATATTTGTTCTTTTAAATAATGTATAATCAGTCTTAAGAAAACCGGACCGACCTGGCAGGGTCGACCTGAGAACCGGTAAACTGGTCGTATAATCGGTCCGGCTGAAGCAACGGCCGGCTATGCATCAGAACCGGTCCCAAAAAAAAAAATTCCAATTTTTTGTTTCAAAAAAAAAAAAATCATAATAGTCATATTTGAATATTTTTTCGCTAATTGACTTACATAAGTTATGTACCCACAACACTAAAGTTATCTCAATTATGCACTATGCAAAAAAATTTGATTTGATTTATAGTTAGAGATGTCATTTTCTGAACCTAAAGCCCCGTATCACAATCATTATATTTTTGTTTGATCTTTTATTAGATAATAATACGTGATTTATTATTTTTTATATTAAAATATTTGAAATTTTTATCATTTTTTTAGATATTTGAGTATTTTATAATTTTTAATAAAATTTATAAAATCGCATATAATTACTTGGTCATACGGTTGAATTAGTGACCCAGTACCTCGACCGGGCCGGTTTTAATAACATTGTATATAATTGTGTCATTTTAAGTGAGAAAAAGACACAACACAATATTTTTTTATTTAAAATTTAAATTTAAAAAAAATCACTCACTTTCTCTCCCATGATTTCCATTCTATTGCTTGTATTTGTCTCTCACTTAAAAAATCGTTTGACCGATTTTTTGTACCGCATGAATAGTAAGATATAGAAATATAATAAAAATAACTTAAAAATATATATTATGATTATTACCATATAAATCCAAATTCCAAAGAGGACCCAATAAACAAAATACACAAGTAATTAAACTCCAAACCAATTATTTACAAAAAATAAAAAATACAAACCAATTATTCTCAAACTCATCAATTAAGACTAATATTATCACTATCTCACTATCAGTATACATCAATGACATAATTAATCCATTATCTTCTTCTAAAAAGGATTTTTTTTAATTTAAATCATAAATACAATCTTATTTTTTTATATTAAAAATTAAAGTTTTTGATTTAATTTTTGTACATATCGTAAGATATATTATCGTATAGAGGAAGTTATATTACAACATTTTTTTTTACAACTTATTACAACCATATCTTAACACCGTTGATTTCCGTCAATCAATGGTTATCATTTATTGTGAATTAATAATTAATTAATGAGTTTAATTTACGAAAATCATAACCGTTGATTGGCAGAAATCAACGATTTTAAGATATGGTTGTGAGAGGTTGTGAGAATAATCTTCCTGTATTATATATATGATATATCTTATGAATCATATCATATCATATATATTATATGATGAGTTTATTTTTTCTGATGTTACTTTAGATAACTTTATCTAATGTTCATCAAAACAACGTCATTTTGGGACGGAAATCATGGTATTTTTGTAATTTTAATTTATTTCAGGGTTATAATAGTCTTTAGCACTCTAATTTTTTAGTTTTTCAACCCCAAAACAATGTCATTTCGATGAACATTAGATAAAGTTATCTAAAATAACATCGGAAATTTTTTCCATTTATATGATATATATTATATCATATCATATTGTGTTAATGGTATCATATCATATCTTGATTCTTTAAATTAACAAATATTAATTCCAATATATATTTTGAAAAGGGAAATGTTATACTTACTACCCATTTTTCTTACTACCAAATCTTAACCATTGATTTCCGTTAATCTAATGGTTATAATTTATTGGATCACACTTATTAATTAATTATTAATTTCCAATAAATTATAACCATTAGATTGACGGAAATTAACGGTTAAGATTTGATAGTAAGAAGTAATAAGAAAAGAATGTAGTAAGTAGGGATGTAAATAGGTTGGGCCGGACTGGGTTTTGGCTTTGGCGGCCCAAGCCTACGTAAAAATATATTGAGCCCGTCTGACCTATCAGCTTATCAAAGGCTTAGTTTGTAAGCCAAGTCCGGCCTATTGTTAAAAAATAAAAAGCCTACCATGGCCTATGAGACCTTTTAGGCCTACGAAGTTGTAAATTAAATTAAAATAAAAAAATCTCATTCATTATAAAATAATGTTCAACCAAGATCCAAATTATAAAAATTCTCAAATGTTTTTTAACGAGAACACACAAATTTTTAAATAATATTCATGACAACAATCAACAAAGATCCAAATTATAAAAATTCTCAAATGTTTTTTAACAAGAACACACAAATTTTTAAATAATATTCATGACAACAAAGATTGTTTTTTTTTTTTTAACAAGAACACACAAATTTTTAAATAATATTCATGACAACAAAGATTGTTTTTTTTTTTTTACACCTTTGACAATCTTCTAATGAGTTTTCTTCTTTTTATCCTACTTTGTTACACTTCCACTTTTTGAATATATATTAAATATAATAAATATTTTTTAAATAAACAGGCTGGCCTACAGACTTTGTAGGCCGGGCTTTGTGTTGTTGGCCTACGACCTATTTATTTAAAAGGCTTTCCCAGAAGTCTAGGCCCACTCTAATTATTAAATAGGCCGGACCGGGCCGGGTCTAAAATAAACTTAGCCCATTTACAACCCCATAAATATAACCTTCCCCTCCTGAAAAACTATAATCAGACCACAAAATCCTTATTCTTCTCCTTTGGTTTTCTCTTTCGAACACAAAATCAGAACCCTCTGGTTCGATTGTACGTTTTGTTCTTACGCTATTGTTGTTGTGAACGAGGGACCTTTGAAGAAGATGAAGAGGATCATCGCCGCCGATCCCTACGATTTTCTTACCTTTCCTACCGCCGTTGATGATGGAGTTTCTACCGCTGGCGAACCGTTTCGGAGAAGTGTTCAATGCTTCCTCTCTAACCACGCGCGCCTCACCTTCCCTCAGTCGCTGTTACGCTCCCTGGAGACGTGGCAGATCTTGTTGCGGGTCGGATCTGTCGTCGGCAGGCCGGATCTGTCGCCGGCAATGGTCGCCTTAGACATCGTTGAGGAAGACGTAACTCTGTCTCGGAACTCGGTCTACTGCGACCAGTGCCTAGTCATTGGTGAGTCGACTCACTGAGTGGGTAGTAACACAAATCAAAAAATAAATAAATAAAAAGAAATCATACATTTGCCAGAAAAAAAAATTTATATGGACTATCATAACTAGTACTCTTCCTGAAAAATTGTCGGCCAACGTAAAATAAAAAATAAAAAATATTATAATTATGTATTTTTTCAATCATCAATTTAATTTTTTTTTCCCAACTAGAAAAAAGGGACCATAAATAAAACATGATCCTAAACACAAACCTTGTACCGAGACTTAAAATTACCAAGCCTAGTGATGGATGAATTAGCGATGTGATGATTTGATAAGAGCAATTTTTTAAAAATAAAATAAAATTAAATCTAAAATTTAGTTCTTGAAAAATATAACATCAAATATTGTTACATTATTATGTTTAGAAAGACAAAGACCCGAAAGCCAGATCAATTGACGAGGGGATTGAGTAGGTTATATTAAGTAAATGGAGGAAGATTATATTTACATTTTTTTTTTTTACAATCTCTTACAATTATATCTTAACACTGTTAATTTCCGTAAATCAACGATTATCATTTATTGTGAATTAATAATTAATTAATGAGTTTAATTTGTCAAAATCGTAACCGTTGATTGACGGAAATCAACGGTGTTATGATATGATTGTAAGAGGTGGTAAAAAAAGAATTGTAAGTATAACCTATCTCAAAGTTATTTATTTAATTTTCACATTAAAAAATGATATAGGCCTGAAATCTTGATTTTCTTAGCGAAAATAGTTTTTGATTAATTTGACTATTTGTTTATTTTATTTTTTTAAATTCACGTTAAAATTAAAAGAATTAAACAATTTAGATTACAGTTCCTTAAATTGTTAAACAATAATTTATCAGGAAAATTAAATTAAATTATTTTTATTTTAGCAATTAAAAACGAGTTAGCATATTCTTATTACCAATTTTTTTACTACCACTCTACCACTCTAATCACCATTGGATTAGAGAAAAAGTTGAATGAAGAGAGAGAAAAAATAACTTTTGAATCCAATGGTGATTGAAGTGGTAGTAGAAAAAATTGGTAATAAGAATATCCTATCTCATTAAAAACAAACATAAAGGATGTCAATGAAGGGGGGCAACATTTGATAAGTTAAGCTTTCATGCGATGTTTGGTGGATAAGGTTTTGTAACGTTTGATTATTTTGTTGGATTTAATAAAATAAAATAAAAAAGGATGGAGTGGGAATCCTGTGTGCCGAAAGCGATACCATTTCATAATAAGGGCTGATTCAAGTAATGCCATTGAACCTTATCAACGACATTGTTCAAGATGTTTCAATCTTGTTCAATTATCCGAAGAAAGGTGCATTTCAATTCAACAATTTTTTATTTTATTTTATTTTACTTTAATTTTTTCCACCTTTTTTATTTTTGAATGCAGAAATATTTAGTTTTGATTTAATTGAAATCTTGGCAGGTGTAAATGGTGTAACTATGCAATTACTGCTGATAAAATAGAGGATTTGGTGTATCTTCAAATTGAGGATCGCACTCATCTTCTACATGGTGTTGTTCATTCCAATGGTTATGGTCATCTGCGTATACTTAATGGAAGAGAAGGTGGTTCAAAGCTTCTATCTGGATCAGATATTATGGGTTTCTGGGACAGGCTTTGTGCTGCACTTTCTGTTAGGTATGAATCCTTCAAAGTTCTCATATTTTTTGCACCCTAAAAAAGAAAAAAAAAATAAAAAAAACTCTTTACTAATTTTGATTGCATTTTAGTGAATAATATGTTGGGTTTTATAATTATGATGTTGAATGAGAATTGAAATCTCATGATGTAGAGATAAAAAGTATGTGTTAGAAAAAATTATATGTAGGACCCATGTCAGCACGAAAATCGAAGGATGTGTAGGAAAAAATTAATTCTCATGCTGAATGAGAATTATAAAACCCTAATACGTTTGCTATCTTTGAACAGGAAGGTTAGTGTGATGGATTTATCTAAAAAAATTGGGCTGGATTATCGATTGCTTCATGCAATCACCAAAGGGCACTCATGGTTTGGCAACTGGGGTTATGAATTTGGTATTGGAAGCTATGCTCTTACTCAAGATGTTTACCAGAAAGCAGTGAATACCTTATCGTGCATGCCCTTGTCCTCTTTCATGTTCCACAGTCGAGGGCCTCAAAACCGCCTGCATTGTGTGATTTCTCTTTACCAATCTTTAGCAGATACTGAACTTTTAACAATTAAAGATCTCTTCTCATTTTTGTTGACATTGATTCGCGAATTCCGCAAGCCCCTGATGACAAAAACATCTGAACAACATGAATGGACCAACACTTCTAATGTATCGTGTGCTTGGGCTAGTCGTGATGTTGAAGATGTGCAACAAGCTTTCATCAAGGTGTTGCTTGCATCAGGTGCCTATAGTGAGGACAAATGGGTTAGCCGGCGTGCTCTTAAGGGTGCAATGTTTAAAGGGGTTGCATCTCCTAAGCTTCTAGATTATAGTCTCAAGCACTTAGGAGGGAAATTAGCTTCCAATGGCATGGTAGTTCGTTCACAATGCAATCCAATTTCTAGTGCCGTGGAGTTCAGGTAAGAGTGGTAATATACTTATGCAGTGGCGGACCCATTATGTCCGCACACCCCGAATTTTTTTTTTTTTTTTTGTAAAGAAAGTTTAAATGAACGCTTAAATCCGCTCATAATCTAATATAAGAATAAATATCATTTTTGGTCCCTAGCAAAAAATTTGGTCCCCACTTTAGTTCATTATAAAAAAAATTAGTCACCTAGTCCCTATGAAATTCAAAGTGGACCCATTTTGGTCTTCTTGAAGGACTAATGTAGGTCTCTTTTGAATTTTTGAGAGACCACAACTTTAACTAAATTGATCCACTTTAAATTTGTTAGGGACCTCGAGACTAATTTTTGTTTTTTGCTAGGGACTTAAAAGAGTATTTACTCCTAATATATGTATTGAATCAAGAGACAAATAAAAATCTCTAACAAAAAAAAAAAACTGTTGAAATTGAAAAGTTTATGACAGCACTTACGGAAATTTCCTGGTCTGCCACTGTACTTATGTTTTGCCTTTTGTCAATTGCTTATATGAAAACATAATATAATTATGTTTCTCATTCATCCTTAACAACCAGGCTTGAACCATTGAGTATTGTGCAAAATGGATTTGGTACAAATTCAAGCTATCCATCTGAAGAGCAAGTGATATCTGATCTGAGATTTTTATTTGATTCAATTATGAACCCTGATACAATGGTTAGCAACGGACCTCAGATTATGAAGAAACGAGTTGCGGATTCAGCAAGGAAGATCCTAGACTGTAAGCAGTTTATGAAGGATTACAAGGCTGAAAAAGTGGCAGTGGAACAGCCTTCAGTCATTAGGCTGTGGTGCAATGTGGAGCTTTCTGATCAGCCTAAAGATGATCCATCCCCACCTCCAGAGCTAATCATTTTGCCTTTGAATGCTACTGTTGCTAACCTCAAGAGTGAAGCCACTAGCGCTTTTCAAGAAGTATATGTAATGTATAAGAGATTTCAAGTAGAGAAACTCCTAGGATATGGATCAGTCACTGATTCTTTAACCTTAAAATTCCTGCTTGGAACAACAAGTGGGTCTGTCCAAATTCAAGGTAAATGCCTGGCCAAATATGGGCTAAACCGATTCCGAATGGAAAGAGGAACAGAGACATGGAAAGTTGATTGCTCTTGTGGGACTAAGGATGATGATGGAGAAAGAATGTTAGCATGTGATACCTGTAATGTTTGGCAGCATACCAGATGTGTTGGAATTGATATCTATGACGCTGTTCTTTCAGAGTTTGTGTGTTTGAAATGCCTCAACTCGTAACGGAAGGTAGAGCTGTCAAAAGGGCTCAAGCCCTACGGCCAGCCCAATGTTAAACCCTATAAAATTTTAGCCCTTTATATAATGGGGTCATTTTAACCCCATCCTCTCAAAGCCCTCTCATTATAGGGTTAAGTTGAGGCTGGCCCGCTCATTATAGTTTTCAACGGAACACTTTTCCGTCAAAATTGATGGAAGTTATTTTTGTACAAAAATTTGATGAAAAATATTTTGATGAAAAAATATTTCGTCAAAATTATTTATGGAATCTAGATTTCGTCGAAAGTTTCACAAAAACATTTCCCTCAAAATTTTTGAAAAAAATATTTCCGACGAAATTTTCATTGGGACACATTTTCATCGAAAATTTTGGACGAAAAATATTTCGTCAAAATTTTTGACGGAATTCTTTTTTCCGTCAAAACTTTTGGAGGAATCTTTTTATCGAAAATATTTAAAAAATCATTTTCGTCAAAACTTTTGACGGAAACTAAATTCGATCGAAAATTGACAAAAAATTATTTTTGTAAAAAAAATTCATCGGATGCAAATTTCGTCGCCTTTCAATGAAAAGTATTCCAACGGAAAAATATCTTTTTGATGAAATTATTTGTAAAAAATATGATCTTTTTTAGTAGTGTAAAAAATACATAAAAAATTCAAAAGGCCCGCGGGTTGGCTCTAACCCATAGGGCTTTGGCCCGTGTGGAGCTACATCATTGTGGGCTTTTTGGCCCTAACCCACTTGGGCTAGGGCTAAATGGGCCGGGCTAGCCCGTTTTGATAGCTTTATCGGAAGGAAGCCAAAAAAATGCCAGACACTGATATGGAAGCTAACCAGGCTTGTAAATTCAACACAACCTGGAGAGGTCAAGTGGCTGCAACTGAAAATCTTGCAGTAGCCTATAACATGACTGTAAATTTTAGTGTACATTGATTGTATAGCTTGTATATCTCTGTATAGCTCTTAGTTGTTTTTGGCTAGGTTTTTTCATTATACCAAGAGGGTCAGAAGGTTGTCGAGCCTCTGATTTTTTAGAGTTCAAGCTCTTTCACCTATTTTGTTTATTATTAAAAGGACCTTTCTCTACCATTTTATGTTTCTTGTTTTTGTTTTTGGAAGTTATACGATACAAATATCAATGAAATAATGGTTGCTTATTTAAAGTCTTTCAATTAAGTCCTCAAAAGAAAATTCAAGACAAGTTTGGTAACTAGAATAGGCTTATGAGATGATTCAGCTAATGTTGTCAAACTCGAGTTTTTACGTAGAAACAGAAAGGGGTGGTAGAAACGTTAAACGTAGAAATGACAAGAAACGTAAAGTTTCTACTTTCTACCACTTAAGGTCAAGATACAAAATTATATATATGTATGTAAAATAAAATCACATAATGAACATGTGTGTTGAGCCACTTATCTATCTAAAAAGGAAAATTATTTTTCATAACCAAGTATCAAAATTATAAACGGTGATACTTGACAAGTAATGGATAACCAATATGCTCTAACTGCTTTATAAACTCTGCAGATTTTGGATCATCGCTCATCATGATATAATTCTACTTCTTTCAATGCACACAAAGATCCAAAAACACAACGATTTTCATAGCATAACTTATAATATAATTGCAGTTTTATAAGACATAATTATAAAAAACTTATATCCAAACAAAAAGATATTAAGATAATGTGAATATGATTTGGGGGAAACAAAAATTAGGTTTTTTTTTAAATTTTTTTTTATAAATCTTTTTTTTATTAAATTTTTAGTTTTAAGTAAAAACGGTCAAAACGATAAAAATGCAAGTTTTTACTATTTTTATGTTTTTACACGGTGTTTCTACTTGAGTTTTTACCAATGACAGTTTCTTGCGGCTACTGACGGTGGTGGAAGGCTGGGATTTTGCCGAATTTTGACTTCTGCAGTGATTGGTAGCCTTACTTTGCTCTTGGGACTTTTTAGGAAGGGAAAACAGCCTTAACAATGGCTGAAGGTCGAGTTTACCGGCAATGTGCCATCGGTCTGATGGTGGTTGTCGTGGCTGAGTTTTCTCAGGACCAACATGGTCTTGATACCATATTGTAAGATGTAAGACAAAAGGTTTTTTGATTTGATACTATTTGATTTACACATAAAGGGTATATGATAAGATCCAAATTACAGATTCAACAAAGAATAACATAACACAAGTATTTTTGTCCTGGAAAACCCAGATTTTTTGATATATATTGAAGAAGAAACACAATTATAGTAAAGAAAAGAGAAAGAAACGAAATGCAGAAAATAAAGCTATTACAATGTGATAACTAAAACAGCCAAAGGTGCAACACATTCGAGAGGTGCGCTTTCCCCCAAGTCCAATTCCAAAATCCAGTCTCCGCCTTCTCGCTCCTCATTTTCTCTATTTATTCCCACTTCATGATTTTGTTCCACGTTGCTAAAAGAATCCTCCTTCACACCTTACATAATATTTTTTTCTAACAACCTTGCTGACTCAGCATTAGAGAATAATCCTCTATACCTTTTTCTAAATTGCACCCTTATTGCGGGTATCTTATCAATACTCCCCTCCAAAACACTCACCTTGCCCTCAAGGTGAGGTTCAAACCCTAAGAACCTTCCATCGGGATCCCATTGCTTGAATTGTAAAGACCCACATATACTTGAAGTATGATAACTTCCGATTGCAGAATTACTTGAAGCAAATGAGGTAAAAACAAAAATTACAAAATTAATTTGCATCATGTGAATCAGCACCATTGTTGCATTTGCAAACGAGTTATGTTCATAAATGAAAACCCTTGAAATCCAATCATTCTCACTTCTTTGAGGCATTTTATCAAACACCTTATGAGCTACATAATCATCAGGCGCTGCTGTGACTTCCACTAACATACTTTTCCATCCTGATTTGGCATTGTTGACACTAGATAAAACCATTTGGGTAACAATTATTAGTTCTTCTTTTGTAACAACGTTATCCCTTTGCATAGAAATGAACAAAACTTTATAAATTCACTTTGAAAATTATGATTAGCCAACTCCTCACGCTCCAAAAAATTCAATGATGAATCTCGCAAGGGAACCTGTGCAAAATCAACAGGGTCACTGCCACCTCCACTACGTTGTCTGTGCAACAAAAACTCTTTGATTTCACCCCTTCCTTCCACATAACGTGAAACTATGAATTGCTGCATTGGCTCTTCCTACAATTTCCCTCTTCTTCAGCCATTAATTCGCCAAGCGGAGCTGCACCCAACTCACTATTCCTCCGCCATATTCTGCATAACTATAATCAGGCGGCTCATGCTTGAGGTCTGTTTTGATACCGAACCCGAAGGATTGAACCAGAAAATCGTTGCAAGCGAACCAAACAAAAGGCAGAAAAAACAAAAACCCGTGGTTGGAACATTTTTGTTGGTTGGTGTTGTTATCAGATTGCACACTCTCGATTGCACACTCTCGTAGCATTCATTTGATAGGAGCATGACGTTGGCGACTGTGCCTCTCTCCCCTTCGTCTTTAATGACTGAAAATGTGTCCTGGTTCGTGAAGTCAGTGGGTAGTGTAACACCATTGTAGACGATGGGTGGTGTTGCTGAGTTTTGCCCCTCTTTTGACAATATCTGTTTCTGCCTCTTCACTGGAAATTCCCATTTAAGCCCATTCCTTTGGTTTTTTTGTTTTTTATTAGATTCACAGTCCCACTTTACCATTCCTTCGGGTTGGGTTTTAGAACGTGGATATTAATTTGGACTGGATCTAATATTTGGCCCATTCCCCCTATTGACCTCATACTCTTCTCTGACGTTCGTCCTTCACCTTGTAGCTGCCTTCTCTATTCACGTTTGCACTCTTCTTCTCTCTAAAAACATTTCACGTCTGGTGGCTCCGGTAATGGTGGAGGATCAACAACCACTTCTGATGGGTGTGGTATCACCGGAACTTGCACAATCTGAACTTTCCTCATTTTCCTTTGATCTTTACTGCATATGTCGTCTTTGTCATGCTCTTTTAGTGCAACAACTAGTGTCTGATTTCTATATATTGTCACCGTTTCGCCATGGCTTCTCCACTATCTTTGAGTCGTCCGGTAATGGTGGAGGATCAACAACCACTTCCGATGGGTGTGGTATTACCGGAACTTGCACAATCTGAACTTTCCTCATTTTCCTTTGATCTTTACTGCATATGTCGTCTGTGTCATGCTCTTTCAGTGCAACAACTAGTGTCTGATTTCTATATATTGTCACCGTTTCGCCATGGCTTCTCCACGATATTTGAGTCGCGCCAGCCATCTCTTCGATTGCATGCTTCTTCTCAACCGTTTCAATCTCTTTCCTCCCTTCCATGTTCTCTTGTTTCTCTATCACAAAGACGAAAGAATCATTTTCATCTTCTGCCACGATCACCTTTCCAGTTTTTCCCCCCTATGTGGTTTCTTTCTTCTCTTCTATTTTCATCTTCATTACATAACTAGGACGTCTCATCTTTGTCTCTGAATTTACATTTGAACTCAAAAGTTCATTCTGTGATCCATCCTCATCATCCTCCAAATAAACCTCTGGTTGGAATTCATTGAAGAAAGCTTTTAAAAATGTCCACCAATTAACTTTTGGATTATACCAGTATCGGCACCAGATCTGAGCTTGACTAGTGAATGCCTTCCTAGCTTCCCATGGCTTTGCAGTATCTAGAATTCCCTTTGCCTCGAAGTACCGCTCAACTTGAAGCAACCATCCCCAAGCTTCTTCTTCCCCAGAAAATGTAGGAACCTTCATTCTATAAAATTGATTTCTAATTTTTTATTTTTTATTTTGGTGTACAAAGCTCCCCAAATTAGAGAACTCTGATACCAATTGATAAGATCCAAATTACAAATTCAACAAAGAATAACATAACACAAGTATTTTGTTCTGGAAAACCCAGATTTTCTGATATATATTGAAGAAGAAACACAATTACAGTAAAGAAAAGAGAAAGAAACGAAATGCAGAAAATAAAGCTATTATAATAACTAGAACAACCAAAGGTGCAACACATTCGAGAGGTGCGCTCTCTCCCAAGTCCAATTCCAAAATCCAGTCTCCCCCTTCTCGCTCCTCCTTTTCTCTATTTATTCCTATTTCATGATTTGTTTCACGTTGCTAATAGAATCCTCCTTTACACCTTACATAATATTCTTTTCTAACAACCTTGCCGACTCAGCATTAGAGAATAATCCTCTATACCTTTCTCTAAATTGCACCCTTATTGCGGGTATCCTATCAATATATTTATACAAGAGTAAATGAGAAAAAACAGAAACAAATTCAAATCCCTATTAAAGGAAAAAATAAATCTCTGCTTAATAGGCTATTATCAGGGATATGATTGCATCCCAAATAAAAACGGAAAGATTCTAATCCTGATTTCCTACATAAATATTACTTGTTTTTAAGTATACATGCCAAAATAGTAATTGCATAAATATATATACACATATATGCAATTTTTCTGGACGTGGGTTGATCATTTGTGTGTGTTGATTCCACAGTGCTGTGAAAGCAGACTTCCTGCTCCTTGCATTTCTAGATGATGAAGGAGTGGTTCTCTCTCTTGTTTTGTAAGGGAATTGATAGCTTTACACAGGGTTGTGTACTTAGCAACTAAATCCTTGTAGTGACTTAATAATATGTCCACATCTTCAACTGCTAGCTCTTCGCTTTTTGCTTCCATGTATGGATAATTAGATCCATGTTGCAGGGCTTGACAAACTGCAAGGTGTTATAGTGATCGCGATAGGGGCAAGAACTCAAGCAGCATGCAAATAATAAACAACTACCATAATACAAGTGACTTATTAATAGAATAACAAGTTAAACTAACCTCCAGTATCATCAAGTTTGTTGTGCATTTTGTTTGAAAAATTGCACTCATTCTTCCCTTGCTGGCTCATCTGACACTTAGAGGATAATTTACTTGTGACACTATAGGTCAATTTGGCTGCTTGCATGCTTTCCTCAAATTTGATTTCATCCATTGAAAGGGACTTAGCATTTAAGTCAAATATAAATGTCTTGGCTGACACAAGATTTGTGAAATAATATTCAGCTTCTGAGATAAGTTTTGCTTGCCTTCTGTACAACTTGATGAATTTGAGGTTAGAATGCAGTTTTGGAGGATTTGCCTGAAAGTGACAAGCCAAAAGGAAGAAATTAATATCAAAAGGTCGGATGAAGTGGACACTAGAGGCCTAAAATCAATCAAAGGAAAAACTAATCTTTAATCTAAACATTTTCATGTGTACATGACGCTGCAGCCTGCATCATGAGGAGGCTTATCAGCACTACAAATTGAAATCACAATGCATTCTTATTTGGCAAACCCCTGTGCTCAAAGGCTTCCTGACTTTGCAAGGGTAGGGGATAGGGTCAAACCCGTGACCTTTTAGTTATATAGGAGCAACGTTACCACTGCTAAAAGCTTGCCCTCACAATGCATTCCTATTCTTGATAAAAAATCTTAATACTAAATTCTCTAAATAGAGCCTTTTAAATTGGGCTCAAGAATGAATTTTCCAGGATCAAATTAGTGAAGGCTGAGCTATGAGCTATGGTTCAAGCCAAGCATTTTAGTATTCTACTCATGAGCATTTCTGGTCTTCAGAACTATTTTGACTTCAAATAATTTTACAAACAAATAAAAATAATAATAACAGTAGAAATCAAGCATGCTTATCATTGAGCAACAGATTGTTGATGACCCAAAACTATGTTTGACAATCAGCAGAATGCCTTATTACCAAGGGGGGCTTGCCTTGATGGTGACATATATGAGCACAGGGAGAAAGTCATCAGCCCCAGCTGGCACATGCTCAGATATTGCAGTGTTGAGCAATAGATTGTTGATGACCCTGCAGCAATTCATAATGCTCAAGATTTTCTCATGGGGAGCTTTGAAAGCATTGATTTTCTGCAATTCTTTCTCTGCAAGCTGCATGGAAAAGGAAAATGGTGTCAACAGTCATCATACTCATCAAGAAATTCGGCATACTTCGTATAAATAGTTCATATTAGCAGAATAGCCGAAGGCCTTTTATCTGAATTTATGGAATTGATGTTAACTTAATACAGTTTTAAATCCCTTTTTTAAATTTTCAAATTCCTCTGTCCATTTGTGATTTAGATATGGTGCTTGTTCATATAGTAAATCACCAGTTCTCCTAACCGGGCTGCACATCCCCTTCAACCTTTTATCAATGCTAAAATTGAATAATATATAAGACGAGTGAAAGTAAGTTTGCTTTCCAAGGCTTAGGTGAAAATTTCCTTGTGTGCTACTGTTCACAAGATAAAATTATCCATGGAAACTGTTTTTTCAGGCTTTAAAATGCTAATAAATTAACAATTTTCTTTTTCTTGTATTGACATAATTTCATTGAGAACAGTTGGTAAAAACTGAATGGTAAGAAAAAGTATGATTATGCAATGTGGTAAGACAAAGCCTATCCAATGTAATAAACTCGCTAGAAATGAAACGCATGCCATCAGAAAGTAGCAGCTTAAAACATAATCATGCATCCTGATGAGGCATACCAGCCATGAAGCTTCATTATGAAGAATTGCTGGTATATCCAAATGTTCAGGCTTCAGAAAGGTTTGGAGCAAGCATATTTTCTCTGAGATTTCATGGTCAATCTTTGCATCCTCAGGTGAAGCAGAGAATGTCCGGGAGAACAATTTAGTCATTATATATTTCTCTAAACCCTGCAGATAATACACAGTAGTTAGATAAATATGCCAAATCAAAGGCATCCTCAATGATGAAAGGGAAATAGAGACATCCCTATGCTTCGGTTGAAAATCTTAAGAGCCAATATCAACTTACAATATTACCACAATAACTTACATTTGGGAAACTACATATATTATATTCCGAAACAAATTGAATGATTCAGTATCCTTTTTTTTTAGATTATAGGCGGTGCTCAGCCTTTGTGTGTTCCATAATCAATGGAGAAGCAAGTTGTTAAAATTATAGGGTTTGCTTAAGAGGAAGGGCCCAGAATAATAAGATATTAAATTGATATGGTGTATTATTATTATGATGTGATGCAGAAGATAAATTACTAATCTTTATTTATACCAAAAATTAGGAAAATTACTAAACTCTTGGTCCTAATCAAATATGAGAACAGGGAACTTACTAAAGAATAAAATTCTTAAGAACAAAATAAGGTTCCTAACAAGATAAGATCTCTAAAAAGTAAGGTACCATAATTATCTCTAACTCTAATCTAACATAAATTGTCCTAATCTTTTGTGCAGTATTAACATTCCCCTTAAGCTGAAGCTAGTTTGAAGCTTGTTGCAAATTAACATTCAAAAGAAAAAGTAAACAACATAATTATAAAGTTCGTTTCATAAAACATGATTGGAAAAACAACTCAAGGATACTGGAGATGTCAGAAAAACAAGTATTGATGCAAAGATAACTAAGCAAGATGGAAGCATGACTGAAAAGGCCTTATTGTAGTTAATGTAACTTCTACCCTCAACTACTTGCTAAGACAAAATTGCATTCAGAACTAACACACAGAATAGCATACATAGTTATGTTTGTGAATGTACCTCCATCGCACAATCAATGTCTTCTTCAGTAGCAGAGGCCCACAGTGGATGATCTCTGATTGCAACTTCCATTGATAGAAAGAAGTCTTGAACTCTATTTGCATCATTTTCAGGTTTCGGTTGGTAAAATGAAAATGATACAATGAAGCTGATAAAATAATTTCCCATTAGGAGTAAGATAAGCACAAAAAAAGAGAAAACAATATCTTACAGAAGCAATTAGTAATGACAGAAGCATAACAATATTCAAGTCCAAGACCATACAAAATTTTACAGAAGCACAAATGTTAAATCTATTTCCTATGGTTGAAACTGGAATTTTGACCAACATCAACTGGAACAGAGCAACACTTTTATCGAAATCACCATAAAATGTTGGGAAAAGTTCACTAATGCCCTTGTGGTTTGTTTCAGAATCATCTATACCCGTGTGATATTTTTCTTATCACATATGTCCCTGTGCTTTGTAAAAAATAAAAAACCACACGGGCATAAGTGATACAAAAAAAAGCATAAGTAATTCTGGAGTAAACCACGGGGGTATTGGTGAACTTTTCCATAAAATGTTTAATGCAATGAAATTTCTTGACATATAAACGTCGTTTGATGCATATTAAAGGACAATATAAACAATATAAACATAAAAGGACAGCATAAATACCAGATCACATAATAATTTTTTGTAGTGTTAACTATTCCGATGCAAAAGGAAGGACTAAAAAAATTCGTGTTAAATGTTTCTCTTACCCTACAACTTATGCCAAAACTAGAACAAATACATGCGTAACAAAGTCAAAGATACCATAAAACATTGAAATTCATTAACCAAAAAAAACCCTAAAAGGGTTAGGTTAATTGCCTCTTGATGGATCGTACGAGGTTAAGGGAAGCAGGGTGTCGCATGCGATGGAGAAAATCATGGAAAGACGTTGATGTTGACGACGTTGATCCCTCCATGTCCATTGGAAAATCCGAAATCAGGAAAGGTTCAAGGTATAATAAGGATTGAACTGAAGCAAAGGAAAAAGAAGAAGAAGAAGAAGTAACAAGTTGCAATGAGAATGAGAGTGAGACCATTAGAAAGGAACGTTAGGTTATGAAGGTTACGTGATTCTCTTTTTTCTATGCAACAACCAGTAAGCCCTATAACTGTTAGTTAAGACATAACTTCCTAGTCACGCAATGTTTTTAACTGTTAGTTGAGTTACGTTCCAACTTTTATAACTGTTAGAGAATTGTCCAAATCTGAAAAGGTCAATTTAAAATAATTTGGACGTAAAAAATTGGTTTTGGGGGCAGCCATATACCTACGCCCGGCAAAATTAGCTCAGCTCAGCTCAGGAGGCCAACTCTCTAAATGGCTGATTGAGTTTTTTAACTCATTTCAAAAGCGGGGCAGGACGAACTCATTTTTTGGCAGGTTGATGGCGAGCATAAGTGAGCCGAGGCGGGTCAGCGTAAAATAACTTCGGGCTGGCGGGCCAACCCGCTCAACCCGTCAAACGGGATGGGGCGGGCTGAATTTTTGAACCCACTTTCAAAAGCGGGACGGGACGAGCTGGCTCATTTTTTGATGGGTTAATGACGAGTGGGACGAGACGGGCCACCCACTTTGCCACCTCTACATATACATATGAGAGTTCCATCGAGCTCGGTGAAAAATAAAAATAAAAATTAGCGAGCAAAGTGAGGAGAGATATGTTGTCAAATTTAGACGAAACATTAAATTTATTTACGAGGATTTCTAATTCAGGTTTAACGTTGGTAGATGATGTCATATTAATAATGAGTTTAACTTTTTTGCTCTTCTTGTAGTAATATTTTGTTTGTCACACTCACATAAAAATGAGTGAGTCTCGTTGTGAAGAGAATAGAAAGAGAAATTTGATAGAACCCCTTACATAAGTGTGGCAGACAAAATATTTTTACAACAAGAGCATAAATAATTTTCCTATTAATAATATTTTATATATAAAATATGAAATTCATGTTTATTTTTTAAAGGACATAAAATTATATTATCTTAATTAAAATGACTATGTTTTATGATGAGAGAAACATAAATCACATGGTCACGTTGAGAGAAAATAAAAAATAGCATTTTTTAACTGAATTGACTGTTCTTTAAGATGACTAATATTTTTTCCATGAAATATTTATTGAAATATAAAAAACTGAGTTTATTTGATTGGATTGAACAAGAAATGTTCAGGAGAGTTGGTGTTTCTTATTTTGGTTTTCCAATGCATTCTTCGGCAGACAATTGAAAATTAGTTCTTTCGGGACAATCACATTAATGAAAATCTCTCCCCATAAACATTTTCCATATGCATGGCCATGAATCAAATCTCTGTCAACATGTTTAAATAAGGAAATGATACTCTCATATTACATAAGATATGTACTCATAAAATTTTGTGTCAATTTTTTCTTTTCTTTTTTCTCATCTTTTTAAATTGTGGACCCCACATATTTGTATCAGAAATCAAACCTCTGTCAATATATTTAAATAACCCAACTATTTACCAATTGCGATGGACTTTTGGTGTGTTTCTATTATGTAACGATGTGTAGCGGAGATATCTTTGATCCCGCCAACTGTCCAATTATAAGAAGAAAAGTGGGTCTATACAGGAAGGATGATGAGAATGCTCTCGATTGCAATAGAGAATAAGTGTTCAAAGTGTGCCTAAATCCCCCAGTGTTAGCATTTAATAGAGGCTTTGTCACAATTGGGATATTTAACCAAGAGAGCGAGACCTAGGTATCCAACTCGAATCTTGGTTCAGGAACCAAAAAAAAACTTCTACTCCCTTTACTAATATGCCACGTTCTACTTGGTGTGTCTCGCCTCGAAATAAATTTTAACAAATTATATTTATTATGTGTAATTATATAATTAATTATAATTTGACCCAGTTTAAAATTATAACTTAATCCGGGCTAAAATTTATAATTTGACCTTATCAAATAACTAAAATACATTTAGTGAGAGATTTTAGTAAATTGTATTAAATTATGTGTTCAATTTCCATTTATATAAAAAAATTAAAATATATTCAATAAAATTAAAAAATATTTAATAAAATTATAAAAAAAATTATGCTTCCTACTTAGGTATTTTGTATTTAATATAATTTAAATATATTATGATATGATCTAATTAAAATTAAGAAAAATAAATATACATATAATTTTTTGACCCGGGCTTCGGTTGGAGCTGGTAATATGGTCATGTAACTGATCCAAAAACATTAAAGCTTAAAAATAAGCACATCTTTAAACTATTTTATACAACAGAACAAATTTATGACCGCAACTGTTAACTATGTTTCTCTCTGTAAAGGTCTGATCTTTACTTGAACCCTGTGCATAGTGAGGATTTTATAATAGCAAAGTGCCCTTTATAGTTGTTGAAGCTACTAATTACCTCAATTCTATGAGATAAGCAAACATTTGCTGCACGTGTAGCCAGTCATTTAGATGTGCTGTGTAGAAATGTTCATTTTATTTCTTTTAAGGTGAATACATGTGTGATCGACATATGAAATTGTGCCTTAATCTGAAAATGAATTCATCTCATGTGAGTTTCTTTCTTATTAATATTACAAGGTTACATGAATAAAGAAATAGACACAATGACCTAAACAAAGCCTTACAAAAATTTTGACAGCATAGTTTTAAGATCTGGAACTCAATCAAATTAGTGCTGCCTCATTTACCAAGTGTCCCTAGGTGCTAGTTGGGTTGAATCCAAATTCTTTAAATTCACAACAAATGGATCTGCTGTTGCTGATATTCTTCAATCAGTTTCATTTCATCACAGAGACTTGAAATATCAGGGATTATCCCTCCATCATAATACCTATATATCCCGTCCCCTACTAAATCATTTAACAAAGAAGCTGGTTCTCTAGCTCCTCCATGCTGTAAGAACTTTGTTCTTAAAGCAAATCCTGTATTTAGTGATAGCGGATCCTCCTGGCACAATTTCTTCCATATGGTTGCAGCAAAACATTTGGCATACAAATAGCTATAATACCCTGCACAAAAATTAAAAAGGAGTATAACAAAATGTTCAACTGAAATTGAAAATTATTATAATTGAATAATTTCAAGCTGCAAGGGAACATGTTTTTGTGGCATTAATAGGATAATTAAAACTATAACAATTATCAAATGTACTGTAAAGAACCAATTCAACCCAAAAGCTTAAGCTGTTAAGTAAGAGCCACTTTAATGATTTTATATTAGACTTCTCTAACACACCCCCTCACACAAGAGCTCATTGGGCATGAAGGTTATTAAACATCCATCTCAGCTTAAAGCTCAAGCTATTAAGGGTCACTTTAATGGTTTTATATTAGACTTCTCTAAAATGTACAAAACCCCTGGCATTATTAAAATTAAAAATTAAATTCAAAGTGTTCAACCTTGTTGAAGCACAATATAGAGGAAAACACTTTATCCAAGGGAATAAACTATTTCCTGATCAAACCCACTATTGAAAACTAATGAATCCTATCCTTCTCATAAAGCTAACATATGTTGATATAAACAAACATATTAATTTATTGACATTTCAGTATGCTAAACATCAATGAAACAGTTCAAGGGATTAACACAAAGATCAGACTTCAGACGCACCTGCACCATAATTAAGGAGATGACTAAATCGGGTCTCCCAGTGTGTGCCTTCCACATGTTCCCAATTGGTATGCTCTCTTTTCAGTTCTGCAACAGAACTACTATCACCAAGAGGGCATGGCTGTTCTCCAAAAAGTGTCTGGTCAACTAAGGCATAGAATATCTGACAGAAAACACAATGAAACATGAATACAAAATTGTACTGACTTCAGACACCATCCTGTCCCCCACACAGAGATAAAGATCAAAAGAAGAAAACACCTGACGTTGCAAATCGGTTGCAGCAAACATATCTCTGGCACCCTGCATTGCCTCAACCAGCTTCTTAGGGATTTCTTCCCCGGTTGAACAGTGTCTAGCAAATGTTTTCAAAACTCGATAATCCCATGCATAGTATCTATCCACCAAAAATAGTACCAAGTCAGCTAGATCAATTCCACAGCATCAGCAGCAGCAACTCTTTCCTTATTTACATCATTAAATGATAATATTTTCCTTTAATATAGCCTTATTTATCTTATCATATGCCAAAAGTATCCTTTAATTATCATATTAAATGCCAACATTTTCCCTTAATACAATTTCTAGACATAAAATGAATTTTTTTTTTCAAGCATTACAAAATTCGGAGCTTAATTTTTTGTTGAGAAGAAATTCAGTAACAAACATCTAATGCTACCTAAGGCAAAATCAAATTCAGAATGAAAATGTTTGCATCTGATGCATTTAGATATTATTTATAAGTGAAAATTCAAAACCAAAATTCAGATACTTTTCAAGGTCCCTCAAATCACAAAAACCCTATTATTTTTGTTGTTTCATTTATGATGTTAAGTCCCTTTCATTTTATTACACATGCATGGCCAAAGCCACAACTTTTAATAAAGAAGTCAATTACAAATGACTGAAACCCTATTTTGGTTCCTGACAGTTGATTTTGTTCTTAATTTCATCCCTAACACTTCAGTATTCTCATGATATTAACAAAATCACTTTAATTTTGGTCCCTCCATTTCTGTACCATTACCAACTAAATGGAAATGATGATGTATAATCATTAAGGGTTACATAGGCACTATGCGTTATATTCCATGGCACTTGGACAGTGCCTACTAGGTTGCTTCAGGCAACAAACGAGAACAAAACTCACAATTTGGTTCCTGAAATTCGATTTCACCCACAATTTGGTCATTGACTAAAATAAAAGATCTCGTTTACTGTTATGACATAACATATTAGCCCTACAAATTTTATAATAATAATAATAGAAGAATGATCAAGACACATTATATGGAAAACAAAACTCAAATCATAGTGACATAATCTTTCGCTAAAATTTTGTGTTAATATTATAAGGGTTCTATAATATTCTTTATCTTGATCAGTCTTCTATTCATTGTAACCACACACTTTGAATAGGTGTTGTTGGTGATTTTGGTATTATGAAGTGTTGGGACTGTTTTGGGAACCTAGAGGAGCAAGAGGATAACACCACGACGGGTAAACTTTGGACCTTGAAGGATTTTTCCCTTTGATGTTCCACCACACTCCATGAGGAGTTGGGTTTGTATGGCATATTTGTGTATTGGTATTGAAATTGGGTGTTGTTGCTTGAGATTGTGAATGTAATGTGCTATGTATGATTGCATGATTGGATAGATTCTCTGGCCAGTAGAATTGATTGTTACTAGCATTCCGAGGATGACTGATGGACTTGAGGAATGACTTGGTTGGTGTTGATACACCTTGTGCATGGTTATATGTTGATTATTTATGAGTTTTGAAAATGCCATTTTGATGCCTGCATATCATGCAAGTGAGCTCAGGGTTGGAAGAGTCTCCAAGGACCCTAAGTTTACTGAGATTGTATCTCATCCCGTGTGTGAATTATTTTTCAGATACCCCGAGTGGCATAGATGATGTTTCTCGTGGCAAGAGGCCCAAGTGAACATTTGTATTTATTTTGTACCCTTTGACATAATAGCATGTTGGTATCATATTTTGGAGTTGTATATGTATGTTTTGGTTTTGTATGTAATTATGTCAGTGGGAGAACTTTTGAGCCAAGATGATTATGTTGAGGGCATTGGCATATGTATTAATCAAGATTTTTGGAAGGATTAATGTATTTTGTAAACATTGAATCATAATGCTATTTATTGCGTAGAAGCCATAATCTACCTTTTGATAAGGATTGATGTAAAGGACTTATGAAATTTCTAATGCACTATTGTTAATTGTCACTTGAACAATTGTGTATTATATGGTTAAAGATGTAGTTGAAAAGTATAGTGAAACATGTGTGAACGTTGTTGAAAACCATTTTGATGGTGTGATATTGTATACATGTTATGGAATCCAATTATTGATCAACTAGGTACACTGAATGTAAAGAAATGGAATATTGCATCTCTAGGTTGTTAATGGAAAACAAAGGAATTACTTTTAGCGAGCTAGCCTGATGATGACAATGGCTTCGATTTGAAAAATAAATTGCTCGCTGATCTCCTCGCTTCAGCAAGCATATCAGCGAGGAAGCCTAATGCTCGCGGACATAAATTCGCTTAAGCGAGCATCCCAGCGATGCAGTTATGAAATATGGATATATCAAGGAAAAATAGTTAGAGGACTTATTATATGATAACTTAGAAGTATTTAAGCAATAATTAAGTATTGTTAAAGGAAGCATATATGAGTTTTAATATTTGTAAAGAAAGAAAAAGTTTATTTGTAATTCCGCATTTATCTTATTTTATTTCCACATTTAATTACTCTGATTTTAATACGCTTAATATCATAAGCAATGTTAACAAACCGTTTTAGAACGGGGACATTAGGGACCTAATTATGAGTTTTAGTTGGCATTTTTAATTTTATTATAAAAAAAAAAAAACAAGTCAGCACTCCTGAAGTGCCATGCTGGACATAACAGTGCCACTTGAATCTTTAACATTGAGACATCATCATTTCCATTTGGTGGGTAATCACATAGAGACACAGAAGAACTAAATTGGGAAGATTAAAATATCAGGACAAAAATGAGAATGAAGTTAGATGTCAAGGACTAAATCAGTGTTTTAGTAAAAGATTAACAGGCTAAGCAAATAAAATTTTACAGATTTGGGTTTATATTTGAGTTTAATTCTGTAAAAGAAAAGAAAATTAGGCAATTACACAACTTTAAAGCAAGTATCATCTAACAAACAACCAATTCAACCCAAAAGCTTAAGTTGTTAGGTAAAGGCAGATCAATGATTTCATATTTATATTATATTTATAACACGTCCTCTTAAACTAGAGGCCATTGGGCTTTAAGGGTGGACATTGCACACGCCCACCTATCTGTGCAAAGAAATACAATATTTAATAAAAAATTATTAGATGAATGGAAGTGACAAGGATCAAACTCTGGATCATTTGGGAGATTTTGATACCATGTCATGCAACCAACTCTGTCAAAATCTTAAACTATTAGGTAAAAGTAGATGAATAATTTTTTATTTTAGTATATTTTTAACATCTTCCATTTAAACAACTTAACATCTTTTTTATTTTATATATCACAGGGTTAAGACTTAAAGAGCATAGTTTTGGCAACATTCTACTCATCATCACAGTAAAAGCAAATTCTACTCACTCAAAGAGGTTGGATGGTATTTCTGCAAAATCAAGAACTGTTCTGGTGCCTGAAAAATGTTGGTAGTCCTACAATGAGAACATGACAGCATCACATTACAAAAGTGACAGCAGTAGCCTTTTTTCCAAACCTTTCTATTACTAATGACCATCATTCATTAAATGTTTGCAAAGGTATTTTGGTTCATTACACAATATGGTACGACAGTTCATATAAATAGAATTTCAAAACTCATTTAAACAATGTCGTTAAATTTAAGTCTATTTGCACAAATAATGTTCATATTTATGGCTTCAGAATATTTGATGAGAAAGATACTTCACTGCTATAAATTATATGTTATGATACTGATAACTGAACATGTTTAATGTGCTAATAATATAAATCATAAAGATACAGTAGCCAACAGAGAAGCTATGGTATATGGTTTATGTGGGGGAAGCATTGCTTTCTGACCCTGAATAATTGTTATTTCTGGGTTGTGCTTCAATATGTCAACTCTTGAATTAAGAAAGAAAGAAATAGCATTATCATTGTCATGAAACAACTTTCCCAAAACTTATACTATTAGGTGTACACATGAATGGTTTTATATTATGTCTCTAACACTTCTCCTCAAGCAAGAGTCGTTTGAGCTTAAAAAGTGAACAATATACAGACGCACCTACCTTGTGCTGAAACTAAAGTAAAAGAGTGGGGATGACAAGTATCAAACTCTAGACCATTTGGTTACAGGGACTCTAATATCATGTTAGGAAGTAGGAACAAACTCTCCCATAGTTTAAGCTATTAGGTGAAGACACATCCGTGATTTTATATTACATCTCTAACAATCATTACATTAACTAGAACAGGAGTAAATCTTACTTTCTTATGTATTTATCTTTGTTATTTATACAATTTGATTGTTGATATTCCTTGTATATTGTTGACATTCATTGTAAACTTTAGTTTTGGAAATACCTAAAATTGAGGGATTTGATTTTGTAACCTTTCAATATAAATCAATGAGAGGTGATAGTATTTCTCTCAAGCAAATTCAAACAGTTTAGGGTTTTTCAAGTATGATGAACCCTATTATTAGGATACATGTTTTATATTCTTTAGAGAATAACACATTAATGATAATAAAACAAATACAGCACGTTTTCAAAGCACCACACACATAATCTAAATATCATTTTAATACTTCTTGAAAAGCATATTTGTCAATGTGGTCTTCAACCAGTGGAAGTAGTTTCCCTCTGTAAACTTGAACACACTTGTAGAGATATTTGAAAAACAAAAGTATTTAGCTTTCAAAACTGATATTTTATTTTATATTATAATTGCCTAATTTGCATTACCAACAGAAATTCCCCAAATGTTCATCTTTGATTCCATAGCTTTGTCCTCATTTTGTAAAGCAACAGTTTGCTCATCAAAAGTTCAAGAGAATACCGTTCTTGAAAGCAGTGAATGAAGAGCATGTCCAAACTCATGAAATAGAGTTTCCACTTCCCAATGGTTAAGCCTTACAGCCGATGGATTACGTGAACCCGAAAAATTACAGACAAGAGCTACAATCTGCAAAATCAAAAAATAAAGCAACATCCAGAAGAATAAACAGTCTGCCTCCTCTATAGTGAATAGAGCAATTTAGTCAGTAAAGTGTGCTTAGATGAGTATTAATGTTTGTTTAAAAAATAAATAAATTTTGTTCTTTGGAAAAAAATATTTATTGAACAACAATACATAAGTCCAAGAAAATGTAAACAGTTTATTACTATTTTTTATCAACAGTTATCCAAGCACACTTTACTAAGTACTCCTAACATTTAGATCATGAGGGAAAATAACATGTAGCTTGTTTCAAGGTATCCAAAAATAAATAAGTTTAATATAAATAAGAAGTCCATCTCCAATATGTCATAAACACAGATAACGTAATTAGCAAATGAAAAATATATGGGATAGTTTCACTAAAAATTGCAGAAAGTGCAACGAGATGCAATCATTGCCCCCACAATAGGTGAAAAATGCTATATTATTCCAATAAAGAATGACATCTAAATTTGCTTAACATTGAGTTGAGAGTGGTATGAAAAGCTCCCTATTTGGAGTTTGATTTCACCCTCATTTTCACCATTATGCACTAGAGAAGAAACCGGAATAAACTTTAGGAGAGGTTTCTCTGAGTTGCTTGAGTGTTTTGCTCTCAGCATACTGATGTTTATATATACATGGAAAAATAAATACTTATATTTACAAGAATAATAAAGAATTGAACTTATTTTTTACACCTTCATGTTTCCTATGTTGTCATAGTCGCATGTCTTTTACTATTACTTGTCACATAATATTCACTGTATATCTTGTTGATAGACCTGATGGAAAGAAAACAGTAGGGTACAGAAGGGTTTATGCTTTGAAATATGTGATGATACTCTTGAGAGATATAAGGCTCGGTTAGTTGCCAAGGATTACACTCAGAACTATGGCATTGATTATGAAGAAACTTTTGCTCCAGTTGCAAAGATGAATACTGTGAGAGCTTTGTTGTCCCTTGCTGCCCATTACAACTGGGATATGAATCAATTTGATGTGAAGAATGTTTTCCTTAATGGTGAGTTAGAAGCAGAAGTCTACATGGAAATCCCACCTGGCTTTGGCTTTATCGATGGAGGAAATAAAGTTTGCAGGTTAAAAAAGGCCTTGTATGGATAGAAACAGTCTCCTCGTGCCTAGTTTGGGAGATTTACTAAGGTTATGCAGGCCTTAGGATATAAACAGAGTCACGGAGATCACACACTATTCTTCAAGCACTTCCAAGATGGGAAGCTAACTGTGCTCCTTGTATATGTTGATGATATTATTATCACAGGTGATGATATTGCGGAGAAACATTTTCTACAAGCACGGCTAGCCTCTGAGTTTGGAATTAAAGATCTTGGGAGATTGAAATATTTCCTAGGGTAGAGGTAGCTCATTCAAATGAAGGAATTTTTATCAGTCAAAGGAAATATGTCCTTGATCTTCTTAAAGAACCCGGAAAACTTGGTTGTAAACCCTCTAGTATTCCTATTGAGCAGAATCACAAGATGGGTTATGAAGAGGAGAGTCCTTCAGTTGATAAAGGACAATATTAGAGGTTAGTTGGGAAACTGATATATTTGGCTTATACTAGACCAGATCTTGCTTATGCTGTCAGTATTGTAAGTCAGTTCATGCATAATCGAAAAGAAAAACATGCAGACAATGGAGAGAATTCTTCAGTATCTTAAAGCTACTCTTGGTAAAGGACTGTTGTTCCGACGTAATGGCAATCTATCTTTAGAAGTTTATACCGATGCTGATTATGCTAGATCCATAACTGATCGTCGATCTACCACTGGTTATTGTATGTTTCTTTGTGGTAACCTAGTGACACGAAGGAGTATGAAGCAGGACGTGGTTGCCAAATCGAGTGCTGAGGCTGAATTTCGAGCTGTCTCAAGGTGTTTATGAATTATTGTGGTTGAGAATTATACTTGGTGATTTTAAAATAAGATGTGAAGGACCTATGAAGCTGTTTTGTGATAATAAGTCCGCCATTTGTATAGCTCATAATCTAGTTCAACTTGATCGGACTAAGCACATTGAGGTCGACCGCTATTTTATCAAAGAAAAGTTTGATAGCAGGTTAATCACCACTCCATGCATCTCTTCTAGACGTCAATTAGCTGATATTCTGACAAAATGACTTCCCTCATAAAGGTTTCAAGAGCTTACTAGCAAGCTGGGAATGATAAATATCTATCCCTCAGCTTGAGGGGAAGTGTTGTAAATAATTGTATTTGTTTATTTCTATTTTAGAATCTTCTTTGGGCTTAGCCCATTAGGTAATTTAGTCTCTTTAAATAGAAAGCAATTGTACAGATGTAAAATACAATTATTTTATCAATAAGATGCTCTCTTTTTTCAACTCAACAAATATAGTCGGGGGTGGCTAGGGCTTAGCAGATGTCGGAGGGCCAAAAGAGAAGGCCTAGGCAAAGTTGATCGTGTGAGGAGAGCGATCAACAGGATCCCATCACTTATCAACAGAATGACCAAGCTTTATGGCAATGGGGTACATTGAGGAAAATTTTTGTTAGATATACAAGCACGACCAGAACCCTTGGGGACAAGAGTTAAGGAATCAACAAGAGAAACACGCACATCAGGCTTAGCGAGATGCTTGGATGAGGAGATCCAGATCAAAGAGAACCAAACAGAGGGAATCATTGGTAAGCACAAAATTTGATTAGGATTGGCATAGTACTCTAGAGGCAAACTATAAAGGGCTAACAACATCAACATCAACATCACCATCACCTTTATCCCAAATTAATTGGGGTCGGTGGTAGGCAAACTATTAAAAATAATAATAATAATAATATATATATATATATATATATATATATATATATATATATTTATATGTATATATAAATAAATAAAAGTAAAAAGGGCTAACAACATGAACAAATATTTTGTTGCTCAAGATCCTTGACAGGTATCTCAGCAGGGGCAAGAGCTCGTAGCAGTGATGGGGAAAGCCATGAATCTTCCCCAAATCTGAAGACATATAGCCATCAAATCGCCAAGGCACAACAATGCTTAGTAGATCCCGGCAAACTCCATATAAACATTGTGTTCATTAGCATAGAGATCCTTGGCATGCTGTCAAATGGACTTGCAAGTGAGATGAGAGCAAAAAATCTGCATCAAGGATGGATGAATGGTAGATATGATGACACTGCACAACTAGGCATCAATTTTAATCTAGCAATGACTTTCAACATCAGGCACAAATTCAACTAGGCATCAATTTTAATCTAGCAATGACTTTCAACATCAGGCACAAATTCAGCCTTGGTGGTGAGGTGGTCGACATAAACTTGCAGTAAGCCAAAGTTTAGTATTCAATGCCCAATTGTCATAGTTGGTATTATCAAACTTGTCTATACAAAGAGGGAGATTGACATAATTAATGAAAATGGGCAGCAACTCAAGCTTTAGAACATTCTTAGGAGGGGCAGAGGAACCAAACTTGGCAATGGGTCACACCAAACAGCAAAAAAAAGGCCGAACGCACAATGAAGGGGGTCACAAAGAAAGATAAGGCCTCCAAACAAACTCTGAAGGGGACGACACCCATGCATGTAGGCAGATCAGAGATCAGCTCGGAATGGAGAATAATGACAAAAAAGGCACGACCATACGCTGGATGACTGTGCTGCCGGAACGACAACACATCAGGAGATGCAAGAAACTGGATAGATGACATAATTTTCAAAAAAAATAAAAATATTAGTTGGTGGATTAGGATTACGGTTACCTCTCTTGGGCTCCACATATAATATTGAATATTAGAACCCAAGAGGCATATCTTGAAATTCGTGTCTCAATTATATAGTTGAATAGAATAATCACATAATAATAGTTTACCAATGTGGGACTTCATCCTTTAAGTATTACTACCCTATTTTTAACTATACAACAAGTATAAATACAGGGTTGGACTATTATGATCAACTGGTGTAATAGTTTTCTCTTAGTCTCACGTTTCCTTCAATTTTCCTTTCTCTTTCTAAAACCTTATTTTTGCACTGGAAGATGTATCTATTCTCTTTTCTCTCTAATATAACTTCTTTATGAAAAATTTGAAAGCAAAAAGAGTTTCACATCAAAAGGCACTGCATATTTGAGTGACAGAAAGCAAAAACCATAATTGCTAGTTAAATGCATCAATCTTGTTAAGGAAATAAGGAAAATTTCACATACTGGAAGTTGGTATTCTGTTTGAGAAATCCTGCGCCCCCCTTTAATTGCAAAATGAGCACAACCAGGATACTTTCCCTTTCTCGAGTACAAATCAAGGTAGAGATATCCCAAGTCACCCTGAAATGAGTTTGAGTCTCAGTTCATTCAAACTGATTAATGGATAAAAAATGCAGAACATTATTGATATTAATAATCAGAGACAGTGTAAATTACATATGGGTGATCAGATCTTTGGCAGCACACATAAATGAAATAAGTTCCAAAGCCATGGTACAATCAAAAAATTATCAGAACATTAGAAATATTACCCTAGCAATTAGAAATATCATCATGAAAGGACCAGGCACATGGAAGATGACCATCATTTCATCCAGAAAAGATTAGATGATGGAAGTGTCTATGTATGACATACATTCCCACAAAAGAGCAATCTGCATACATTCTCACTAAAATCTTGCATAGACCAGCCTTTAAAGACTTAGTATGCAAGTTGGAAAAGATCAATATATACCTCCAAACTTGAGGGGGAGTGTACGAAATCCTTATATTTCCATATTTTAGGAAATTATCACATCCCTAACATAGGGTTTTTTGTAATTATTAGCTTTCATTTTTTACTCATAGGTTCACTGTATATATTGCAATCTCTCCTTATTCAGAAATACAAACCAATATAGAATTTTTTTAAGAAATCCTAATCTGTAGCCTTGCCTCTCTGCTTACTAACTGTGTGACTCCCCTATATGTATTCCATGAATGCTAGTATAATCACTTGAGATTGAATAAAATTATATATTGCAATCTACAAGAGCTCTTTATTTAAAGAGACTAATAACCTAATGGGCTAAGCTTACAAGATGCGGGACTATTCTATTATATACTGATGAGACCTTGGGATGCACCACCCCAAAAGCTAGCTTAAAGGGTGGGAGTGCTCAAGGTCTTATAAACCCCACATTAATTGCTCATACAACCAATGTAGGACTCCAAGTCCCATACCTTGCAAATAGAACCTAACATTCCACCACGCTTCCCCAATGTGTGCCCCCACGCACACTCCACGTGATGGATGCTCTGATACCATTAATGTGGGGTTTATAAGGCCTTGGGCACTCCCACCCTTTGAGCTAGCTTTTGGGGTGATGCATCCCAACGTCTCATCAAATGGTATCAGAGCATCCACACGTGGAGTGTGCGTGGGGGCACGCACTGGGGAAGCGTGGTGGAATGTTAGGTTCTATTTGCAAGGTATGGGACTTGGAGTCCTACATTGGTTGTATGAGCAATTAATGTGGGGTTTATAAGACCTTGAGCACTCCCACCCTTTAAGCTAGCTTTTGGGGTGGTGCATCCCAAGGTCTCATCATATACACTGAACAACTCCCCCTCAACCCAAGGACCTAGCTTGTTACAAATGTATTCAATCCGAGGACATCTAAGAGCTTTGGTGAAGACATTCGCGAGTTGATCATTGTAGTTGACAAATGCCATTTTGATTTCTCGTGATGGAACCTTTTCTCCAATGAAGTGACAATCGATCTCTATATGTTTGGTTCTTTCATGAAATATAGGATTATATGATATATGTGGCGCAACTTGATTATCACAAATGAGTGTCATGGGTTGTTTCTGCTAACAAAGATGGAGTTCCTGTATCAACTGCTTTAACCAAATTAGCTCGCAGGTAGCAACTCACATTGCATGATACTCGGCCTCTGCATTAGATCGGGCAATAACAGTTTGTTTCTTACTTTTCCAAGAAATCGGGTTTCCTCCAAAGAAGACACAATAGCCTGAAGTAGAGCGTCTATCTGAGGGTGATCCTGCCTAATCGGCATCTGAATAACCACAAATTTTTGTTTTTCCCTGATATGAATATAATAAACCTTTCCCTGGTGCTCCTTTGATATACCGGAGGGTCTTTACAACAACATCCCAAAGAGAATCACAAGGAGAGTTAAGGAACTGACTAGCCACACTAATAACAAAAGAAATGTATGGCCTAGTCACAGTGAGATAATTGAGCTTCTCAATCAACCTTTGATAACGTCCAGGATCAGATAATAGCTCTCCTTGTTCGAGCAATAATTTAATAGTAGGATCCATGGATGTATCAACTGGCTTACACCCCAACATACCAGTCTCTTCTAGGATATCTAAGGCATATTTCCTTTGACAGATAGAAATGTCATGTCTAGACTGTGTCACCTCAATCCCTAAGAAGTAACGAAGCTTACCAAGATCCTTTGTTTGAAATTGACTGAACAAATCCTGTTTTAAATGGCGAATCCAGCTTGATCACTACCACTGAGAATAATGTCATCGACATAGACTAACAGTTAGATGCACTTGTCAGGAGATGTGAACCTATAAAACACATAATGATCGACCTTACTGCGGATTAAGCCAAAATCCTAAACGGTATAAGTGAAACGGCTGAACCATGTCTGAGGAGACTACTTTAGTCCATATAAGGACTTACGAAGTCTGCACACCATCCCAGACTCCCCCTGAGCAACAAACTCAGGTGGTTGCTCCATGTAAACCTCTTCTTGTAAATCACCAAAATGAAAAGTATTTTTAATGTTCAGCTGAAGGAGTGGCCAGTGACGAGCAGCAGCGAGGGAAAGAAACATGCAGACAGACGCCATCTTAACGACATGAGAGAATATGCCACTATAGTCAAGACCGAAGATCTGAGTAAAATCCTTGGCAACTAAGTGCGCCTTAAGACGGTCAACATGGCCATCAGGTCCAACCTTGACAGTAAAGACACATCGACAACCAACAATATACTTCTCCGGAGGAGCAGGAACACGGCCATTAGAATGAAGAGCAATCATCACATCAAGCATCGCTTGGCGCCATCCTGGATGGGAAAGTGCTTCACCTGTGGTCTTAGGAATAGAAACAGAAGAAAGACTAGAAACAGAAGTGTAATGAGGAATAGAAAGACGGTCATAGCTTAAAAATGTATAAGAGGATAAGGGTTACGAGTAGTATATATATCTTTTCTTTGAGCAATGGGAAGAGCCTCTGGTGAAGGAGCCAAAGGGGAAGAGGTGACAGGAGCAGGCTATGAGTCACCCAGGGTCAAATCCGCATAAAGCACTTTCAGACAACACTAATAGGTGAGAAAAGGGCGATCCGCATGGATGGAGGCAAGAGGGTTGTCCTCTGGGAGAGAGTCACCTGCAGCTTGTAAAGACAAGTAAAGGAAAGTAACAAGAAGAATCTAATCAACCTATGGCAACTGAGACGACGCTAATAGGTGAGAAAAGGACGGTCCGCAGGGATGGAGGCAAGAGGGCTGTCCTCTGGGAGAAAGTCACCTGCAGCTGGTAAAAGTAAGTCAAGAAAAGGAACAAGAAGAATCTGATCAACCTGTGGCAACTGAGATGGGATAGAATAAAAGGGTTGTTGATCAAGGAAAGTGACATCAGCGGAAACAATATGACGCTTAAGATCATGAGAATAACAATGATAACCTTTTTGAATATGAAAATAACCAAGAAAGATACACTTAAAAGGCTTTGGATGTTAATTTGTCCTTACCAGGAGTGAGATCGTGAACAAAATAGGTATTACCAAAGACATGTGGAGATAGAAGATAAAGAGGAGCATCTGGAAACAATAAATTATGGGGAATGTCATTGTTGAGCACAGATGAAGGCATGCGATTGATGAGAAAACAAGAGGCTAGTAAGGCATCCGCCCAGAAGTTAAGAGGAACCTACATATGAATAAGAAGGGTGTAGGAAGTTTCAATAAGATGTCTGTTTTTATGTTCAACCACCCCATTTTGTTGTCGAGTGTGAGGACAAGTGGTTTGATGTTAGGTACATTGTGTAGCCAAGAAATTAGAAAATTCAAAAAAAAATTACTTAGCATTATCACTATGTAGAATACAAATAGAACATCAAATTGAGTATGAACCTTAATAGAAAAAAATTTATAAAATGGAAAATAACTCCGAACGATTTTTCATTAAATAAATTCAGGTACAACGTGAATAATCATCAATAAAAGTAACAAAATACCAAAAACCTAAAACAGACAAAGTACGACTTGGACCCCAAATATCCGAGCGAATAAGAGAAAAGGGAGCATCAGCTCGTTTATTAACTTGACTGGCAAATGAGGAGCGTGTGTGCTTCCCTTGCTGGCACGACAAACAATCTAAAAACTGAAGACCAGATAAAAGAGGAACCATCTTCTGCAATTTTGAAAGACTTGGATGATCGAGGCGGCTATGGATAAGTTATGGAGATTCTGTGAGAGAGCATGTCATTGAAGGACGAGGCACAACCAGATAATAAAGCCCCCGTGACTCACGACCCACTCCAATCGTCTTCCTCGTACCTGAATCCTGCACAGAAACAGAATGGTTAGAGAAAGTAATGGTGCAAGTGAGGGAGTGGGTCAATTTACTAACAAAAATTGTTATAAGGGATGCTAGGAATGTAATAGATTGATGTCAGGGTCAAGGTAAAGGTCGAACGAGCTTGTCCAATCCCATGAACTGGGGCTTTAGTTCCATCAGTAAGGGTAAACGAAGGTAAGATAAATGATCAGAATAAATAAGATATGTAAAGAGTTCCTTATTACCACAGAAGTGATTCGGTAGCACGTGAGTCAAATATCCAAGGACCAAGTGATGTAGAATGACAGACACAAACAACAGGATTACCAGTATCTTGAGCGGAGGGCTGACACTGTGAAAAAGCCTTCCTGAGAAAAGTTTGGAGTGCAGCATAGTTTGCAGGTGAGAGAGAGATTGAACCAGATGATGCAGTGTCTAACTGAGTTATATTCGCAGCAAGAGAAGGTTGCAGATGAGGATACTTCATTAACAACGATCTTCAAAATGACCAAATTGCTGACAATAATTACAACGAGATCTCTTACCACGTCCGCCAAGGCCCCAGCCACGACCGCAACCACGTCCACTGTTCCCGCGAGTGTCGGTACTGGAAACAAGAGCAGTGGAATCAACAATAGAAGATGAATCACGAGCAGGAAATGGTTTCTTGTTGAGATTCAAGAGGCGTTGGTAGGTCAGTGATAGACTAGGATCCCCACTAGTCAAAATAGTGTCACGGACAACATCATACTCCTTGGGAAGACCAAAAAAAGTGGTAACCATAAAGAGACATTCCACCTGTTTTCGATATGCAGAAGTATCAGAAGGATAAGGTAACATGTCCAAGTACGCCTGCATCAAATATTCACTTTTGCCAACATATGTTTCCATCTGAATATCAGATGATTTGCGCAAATTCATGAGTTGAGACACTATAGAATAGAGTTGTTGGATATCATCAGTGTAGAGGTGTTTGGCTTCCTCCCACACTTCATGGCATATCTGAAAAGAATAGAAAATGTCCAAAACAATTGCATCAATAGACTGCCAAAGAATACTCAGAAGTTGATTATCAATCCTTACCCAATCAGAATTTTCAGCCATAGGGACATTAGCAGATTGAACAGTGAGATTACACCCATACCCCTGTCCAAAGAACCAGACACAAACATAGGTGGCCCAATTCTTATACTTATCAAAACCCTTCAGTTTAGAAGAGGTAATGGGCACAACATTAGTGGAGATAATACCTTGGGAAGTTTTGGAAGGAATAGGAGGAGAATTAACCTCTAAGTGAATAGGAGATGATGCAGCCATTATGAATGCAATAAAATAAATAAAGAGAGCAGTTATGTCTTGGAATGACCCAAAAGGATGTCAGAATAGTAACTCAGGCAGTGAACAGTGACTCTGTTGATGAACAGTACCCGTGCGAACAGTAACGTCGATGAACAGTGTCACGTGAACAGTAACAGGAACAAGCCAGAGGGACGCGCGTAGAAGGAGAGAACACCTAAACAGTAGGCTTAGGGTTTTAGCTGAAGCGAAAGTTCCCAGAACAAAGAGCTCTGGTACCAACTTGAGATTGAATAAAATTGCATATTACAATGTACAAGAGCTTTCTATTTAAAGAGACTAAATAACCTAACAGGCTAAGCCCACAAGATGTGGAACTATTATATTATATACACTGAACAACTATTCTAATATAATCTAATGACCTAACTAACTAAAGCTGGCCCACACGGTTCTCTGAGTCCATCATTATTCCTTATAACTCACTATTAGAGAAGTATAAAACCATTAATGTAGCATTACCTAACAGCTTAAACTTTTGGGTTGAATTGGTTCTTTACATGGTATCAGAGCTTCGGTGTCATGGGTTCGATCCTTACCGCCTCCCATTTAATTAATAAATAATTAAGCATTGTGGAGTTTCTCAGCACAGGTAAATGGGCCTATGCATTGTCCATCCTTTAATCCTAATACGGCTCTCGTGTGAGAGGGTCTGTTAGAGAAGTATAAAACCATTAATGTAACCTCACCTAACAACTTAAGCTTTTGGGTTGAATTGGTTCTTTATAACTATTTTCCTAAATACGGGATTACTAACACACATACCTTCATTTACTTCATCAATTTAAATTTGATTTTCGTCCTTACTTCTTAAAAGGAGACATAATAACATATACAGGCCCATAACATAAAATGAAAATATATTGCCATAAAATTTGAACCCAAATTCAATATTGAATTCTTTAGTCATAGATAAGTTTTATACAAAAGCTTAGACAATAGAAACATCATTGTCTGACTAAAAAGTTTCTATCACAAAATTTTAGAGTTTTATCCATTGGATCCAAATTCATTTAAAGATTTCTACACCAAATACCTCTTCAGGATGATGAAGAGACAGTTTAAGCACTTGTGGATCCCATGATTCACCAGGTGCTAGAGGGATGTTATGAAAGGTCGCACCAAACAATGACTGCACCAGCACCTTCAAACCCTCAATACAGTTTGACAGAGAAAAATATGATGCTATAACCTGCATACATGATTTTGCATTAACGTGAAAATACAAACACTGGTATGCATTAATGACAACAAAACATGCAGGAATATTATATTTACCAAAGAATCCAATTTAAGGTATATTATATTTACCGAAGAATCAATTTTATAAGCAGAGGACTTCATCATTGTCATGTAATAGGCCTCATCCCACGGCCTTAAATCTCCATCACTTTGACCAGATTTTTCTCTCTTGAATTTCGTAAGTAACTTGAGCTCCTAATATTGTAAGGAAAAGACAAAATATTTGTTCCAGTTACAAGCACGGCCACTATGGCTATAACACCTTCCTGCCCTAGAAAGTATACAGTAATCTATACCTCTTTTGCCTTAGCTCGGACCATCTTGCTCATGTCAAGTAAAAATGACATAACAACTTTTGGTGATGAAGCCATGTTTGGCTTAACAGCAAATTCAGCGTAAGATCTACACCCCATCATCTGGATCAAATAAGCAGATGTTAAAATCAATAGGTTATGAAGTCAAAATAGAAGAAACACTTAGCTCTGTTGGGAAAAACATATCAAGCTAAGTCAATGTGGATGCATTTTAACTACTTTTCCTTAAATATAAAATTATGGCCTCCAAGAAGTCAAACCTATTTACTTATAATTCACAACACAGAAATATATGTTGAAATTGTAGGGGTTTTCATAGAGAAGGAAGAAAAGGGATAATAAACTCTTAATAATAGAACTTATTATATATATAATGGTATATGGTGTAATGATGTTGTTAGAATATCTAGAAAACATCATATAATACCATTGATTATATCTTAAAATAATTTAAAGTATACTAGATAATCTCTGGAATATTTTGTAAGTAGTGTAGTAACACTGCAAGGGATGTAGTCCCACATTGGTAATTATTATGTAATTATTTTATTAGCTATATAATAGAGGCTCCACTTTGTAATTCTAACACACAGATTAGATTATATTTCTCTTGTTTCCTCGCTATTTAACAAGTTAACAGAACTTCTATAACCAAGTGGTTTAGAGTTCGATCCTCGCCACCCTTATTCTTCTAGTAAAAATGTTGAATTTCAGCATAAGGTAGGTGGGCTTGTGCATTGTCTATGTTTCAAGCCGAAAGGGATCTTGCGTGATGGGGCATGTTAGAAATGTAACACAACGATTCATCTATTTTCATCCAATAGATTAAGTTTTTGGGAGATTTGACTTAAAAGGAGAAAAACCGAAAATTATTATTTTCAGAAGTATATGTACAAAGGGATACGATCAGTGTTGTTAAAACGTAGAGTCTACGCCGAAACGGTAGGGGTGAGCAAAAACGTAAAAACGTGAAACGTAAACGAAATGTAAGAGTTTACCATATACCCAAAAAATATATATATATCCAACATATAACCAAAACACACCAATACATAAGTCCAAACACTAAGGAAATAAAAACTAATTTTGAACTTAGTCATCATAATACATACTAAAATCAAAATATTAAGGCAATAAAATTATTAAAGAAATCAACATCTCTAATCTAAGTCAGCGGAGTCTAAGTCAATATCATCTTCTTTATATATTTTTTCTATAAAATAAAAATGGCCGAATCTGATTAAGAATAAAAACTGGGAAAACAAGTAGGATGAGTTGGTCAAAGGTGATATTTTTTATATAATCAACCTTACACTGCTAATGGATGAGTCAACCATCAATAAATACAAAATTTCTCAACAAAGTTTTTCTCTTTTTCTATTTTTTTTTTCTTGAAAATAAAATAAAAATAAGGCCAATCAAATTCAAACAATATAATAAAAAAAGGGGGAGAAGACAAGCACACAAGCAAAGGTGAGTGGTGGCTTTGTTCAGAATAGGAGAGAAAAGGTCCAAAAAAAGAAGAATAGGAAAATATCAAGAAGTCCACCGCTAATATAAAGAAGAAACGGTCCAAAGAAAAATAAGAGAGAAACAGATCAGAAAATGAACGATGTAGACAGAAGTAGAAGACCCAAATAAGATCAGAAGAAATATCAAGAAACGGACAAAAAAATTACCGTCTGAAGCCCCAAATAAGATCAGAAAATGAAGTAGACAGAAGTAGAAGACCACCGTCCACCGTCCACCGTCCACCGCTTGATTTGTCCGAAGTGAAGTCCGAATCTGATTTACCACCGTCCACAGCTTGTGACAAGGAGAGAGTAGTGACTAGAAGACTAGAAGTAGACAACCCCATAACGCACTCAGCAAATCGGGTATTAAAACATGGTGTTTCAACCGAGTTTTTTTTTTTAAAATAAACCCATAACGCACTCAGTCCGGCCCAGAAATTTTTTTTTTTTTTTTTTTTTTGAAAACTGAGTCAACTCGGTAAACTCGCCGAGTCAACCGAGTTGACTCGCCGTTTCAACCCATTTTACGTTTCAGCAACCGTTTTAACACGCTTTTTAGGCAAAAAACGTAGAAACGTACGTTTCGACCGTTTCGACACTATGTTTTAACAACACTGGATACGATATATATAGAGACTAATAGACCTAAAAGAATAAACCCAAATCATAAAAAATAAGGAAACACTAATCTAACTAATAAAGGAAATATAATCTGACTAATAAAGGAAACAAATATTACATACATTTTCCATATTTACAACACTCCTCCTCAAGCTAAGGAATATATATTTATCATTTCCAGCTTGCTAATAAGTTCTTGAAATCTGTTAGTGGGAAGTCCTTTGGTCAACGCATGTAAAGAACCATTTTAACCCAAAAGCTTAAGTTATTAAATTAAGGCATTCTTAATGATTTTTATATTTTCTCTCTGCAAAAAGCAGGGGAAAGACTACTTAGAGTATTCCCTTCCCCAGACACTCACGAAGTGGGTATTCGAACTGGGTCGGCCCTTTTTTTTAAAGATTTTTATATTTCTCTAACACGCCCCCTCATACCGGAGCTCACTGGGCTTGAAGGGTGGACAATGCACAGGTCCACCTACCTATACTGAGAAACTACACAATACTTCATTATTTATTAATTGAATGGGGGGTGATAAGAATCGAACCCCTGACCACTTGGGTGAGCATATATTAATGATTTTATATTTCTTTAACACGCCCCCTCACACGAGAGTCCACTGGGCTTGAAAGGTGGATGATGTATCAGACCCAGCCTACCTATGCTAAGAAAGTCTACAATATTTAATTATTTTTTATCAACAGAATGGGGACGGAGAGGATCAAACTCGTGACCACTTGATCACGAAAGTTCTGATACCATATAAAGAGTCATTTCAACCCAAAAGTCTAAGTTGTTAAATGAAGGCCTTTTTAATATTTTTATATTTCTCTAACAACACATTAGGTAGTTGATGACCAGAAGGAATATATGGAGTAGTCACTAGTCCACTATCTGGTTTCTCTTTGATGAAGTGGCGATCGATCTTAATATGTTTTGTTCAGTCATGTTGGACTGAGTTGTGTGCTATAGAAATGGCTAACTTATTATCATTAAGTAACTTCATAGGTCCTTCACATCTCACCTTGAGATCATCAGGAATAATTTTCAGCTACAACAATTCCCAAATACCTTGGGCCATGGCTTGAAATTTTGCATCTCCATTTGACCTAGCAACCACATTTTATTTTTTATCCCCATGTTACTATGTTTCCACAAAAAAACATACAATAGCCCAAAGTAGTTCGTCAATCAATCACAGACCTGGCATGATCAACGTCAATATAAACTTCTAGGGATTTCCCCTTCTCCGGAATAACAATCCTAGAGTGGACATAAGGTACTACATAATCTTGCCTATTGTGTGCATGCGTTTTTCGCTTAGGTCATGTACAAACTGACTAATAATGCTAACTGCATAAGTTAGAACAAGTCTAGCATGAGCTAGATATATCAATCTTCCCACCAGTCGTTGGTATCGTCTTTTGTCAACTGAAGAACTCTCCTCTTCATTCCCCAGTTTGCAATTCTGCTGAATAGGAATATTGGAAAATTTACACCTAAGCTTTCTCGCTTCTTTAAGGAGATCAAAGACATACTTTTGGTGACAGATAAAAATACATTCCTTTGAATAAGCTACTTCTATTCCAAGAAAATATCTCAGCTTCCAAAAATCTTTAACTTCAAATTCAGTTATTAATTTCTCCTGTAGGGCACGCTTCTCAACTATATCATCCCCTGCAATAATAATTTCATCAACATGAACAAGGAGAATAGCGACTTTACCTCCTTTGGAGTGTTTAAAGAAAAGTGTGTGATCTCCTTGATGCTGCTTGTATCCCAATGACATCATAACCTTGATAAATCTATCAAACTAAGCATGTGGGGATTGCTTCAAGCTCTACAAGACTTTCTTCAACCTACGGACTTTATTTTCTCCATTTGTGGAGTCAAATCCAGGTGGGATCTCCAAGTATACTTCCTCTTCTAACTCACCATTAAGAAAGACATTCTGCACATCAAATTGTTTCAAGTCCCAATCAAAGTGAGCTCCAACGGACAATAGAACTCTCACGGTGTTCATTTTAGCCATTGGAGCAATCGTTTCCTCATAATCAAAGCCATAAGTCTATGTGTAACCCTTGACTATTAATTGAGCCTTACACTCGTCAAGAGTACTATCTGAATTATATTTTAGAGTATAAACTCATTTACACCCCACTACTTTCTTTCCGCTTGCCTATAAACAACTTCTCATGTTCTATTTTTCGCCAAGGCTTTTATCTCGTCATGCATGGCTTGATCCCAATTCATATCTTTTAGCGATTCATGCAATGATGTTGGGATTGAAATGGAATAGAGTGCAAAAATAAAACTTTTATGCTGCACGAAAAGTTTAGTAGAAGTGGCAAAATGAGAGATATGGTGTTAGGTATGAGACTTTTTCCTTTTCCTTAAGGCAATGGTAAGTCATCAGAATTTATAATACTTGGCTCAGGAATAGAAATAATAATACATTCAATACTCTCACCAATGGTTCAAGCGATTGCAGTTACTAATGAGGCAGTGTGGGTTGTTTCATCCTCTTATACAATAAATCGGTGTCTCAACATTGTGTAGATTATCCTTTTGAAAATTGTTAAGGGGAGGAATGTCGGATGAAGTATCAAATGAACTACCAGCCTCATCAACTAGGTTTACCTTCTCATTATCAGCAGCATCAACTAAGTCTTCTTGCTCATCATAATATAGTGTGGTAATTGGGCCAGATTCAATAGAGTCTAACTCACGAGGTTTGAGCAAAGGTAAGCGGGACTTAGACTTGAAGAAAATGGATGAAGCTTATGAACTAGTCTCCCCCTGAAGCTGAGGACTAGTGAAGAATGACTCAGACTCATTAAAAGTGACATCCATGGAGACAAAAAAAAACTTGTGACTAGGAGGGTGATATACTTAAAAGCTCAGGGATCCAATTTATTGCGATGTTGTTTACGAACATGAACTAATGCAACACACCCAAAGACGCGAGACTGAAGGCTCTGCATAATAGGGATAGATGGAAAACAAGAGATCACAAGGTGAACAGGACTTACATTTCCAAGAATCTGAGAGTGTAACCAGTTGATCAAATATGCTACAATTACCATAGCCTCTTCCCGATAAGAGCTAGGAAATAGATGTCTAGAAAAGTAATGCTCTAGCCAATTCAAGTAGGTGACGAGTTTTCCTCTCAACGACCACAATCTGTTGAGGGGTATTTATACATGTGAGCTCATGAACTATGTCAGTATCCTTAATACATTGTGAAAGTTGTTGGATGATGTATTCAGTACCATTATCAATCCGTAGTCTTTTAATATATTTTCCAAATTAGGACTCAATCAAGTGATATAATTGGATGAATAACTATGGCACGTACGATTTGTCCTTTATTAGGAAAATCCAAGTTACTCGGGTACAATCATCAATGAATGAAACAAACCACTTAGCATATGAGATATTATGTACTTTAGATGGTCCCCAAACATCAAACTGAACAAGATCAAATGGTTCGACATTTTTTATGGAGCTCGAAGGAAAAGATCTACTATAGTGTTTTGCAACCTCACAGACATCACAATGAAGTGATTCAACAGACACATACTTGAATAGGGTTGTAAACAAAGTTTTGAGAAGACTAAAAGGTGGATGCCCCAGATGCTTGTGTTGAAGTCAAATCATAGACTTCGAAGTCGACTGGTTATGAGCCACCGACAATTGTTCCCAGGCACTATTCGCAACATGTTCTTGAAAAAGATAATACAACCCACCATGTTCCTTAGCAACTCCAATCGTCCTCCCCGTGATGAGATCCTGAAAGACATAATGAGTAGGAAGAAATAATATAGTACAATTCAAATCAGTCGCAAGTTTGTGAATGGAGAGAAGATTATGAGAGTTTGGGAACATGGAGAACATGTTTGAGATAAAAGGAGGGTTGAACTTGAATAGTATTAAAACTTGCAACTAATACATGGGATCCATCAGAGACAGTAACAGTACGAATACTAGTGGTGGGTTGATAAGAGATAAATGTATCAGGCTAACAAGTCATGATTAGTCGCACCAGAGTCAACAATCCATAACATTTCAAAATCAGTGCGGAAGCCAAAAAATATTGAGTATATGTGTCCTTACCAGTCATAGCACAAAAGCAACGATAAGATGTCTTCCTAAAGGTATCCACAAGGATCCAAAAACTAGAGCGCAAACTTTCTTGAGTTACTGGAGGTCCCCAAACAGCAACAAATATGTCAGATCTGAGCAAAAAAATAACTGAGCTTTATGGGAAAACAAAGACCCACGACCTAAACGGTGTCGGATCCTTGGGACTGACTGATTTAAAAAATGGCCGGAAAAGGGGTCAATTGGAGATAAAAACGGCAGTTGAAACTTTTTGCTATGTGTGGAGCAATTCTGGTACACAAGAGTGCCGTAGAATTGTAGATCTAGAAATTATGAATGAAAAAGTTGTCTTCTTGATCGAAAAAGACACCGGAAAAATTTTCTGGTGCCCGGAGGTGAGACACGATAAATGTGAAAGAGGATCCGCACTAAAGGCGGTGACTTGGATACATTAAAGGCATAAAGAAGGATCCGCACTAGAGGCAATCGCTTTGTACATGTACTTTTGAGAATCAACAATATTTTTTAGTTTTGAGAATCACTAATGGGCCTAAAGGAATAAACCTAAATACTAAAAAAATAAGGAAACACTAATCTGATTATTAAAGGAAACATAATCTGACAAATAAAGGAAACAAATATTCCATATATTTTCCATATTTACAACAATTTGGTTCAAGACAATAATGTTTTCTAGAGAGGATGTGTTATCCTCTTTCTTTGTACTTTTCTCTCCTTCCTTAATAAATTTCTTTTTCTACAAAGGGCCGACCCAGTTCAAATACCCACTCGTGAGTGTCTGGGGAAGGGAATACTCTAGGCAGTCTTTCCTCTGCTTTTTGCAGAGAGGCTGATTCGAACCCACGACCTGACACACCAAAAAAAATAAATAAATAAATAAATATCAAATGTGTTCCCATGGCTACATTCTTATAGAAATTTATGATAGGGATCTAGATATCATGTGCACCAAAAATTAATATAAAATGAGTAAAAGAGACAAAGTAGACTCTTATGCTATGGCAAAAACAAAACAGAGAGCTTAAAGAGAGTTAGAGTGCCTAATGATGATACAGACCTGAGCTAGCTCATGTCGAGCAGATATGAGCCTCTTGAGAACATCAACATTTGCATGTGGAACAGAATTTCCTTTTATATATACCATTTTCCTAACCTTAAAATACATAAGAGAGAAGCACACAAAATTAACTAAGTTCAAAATGGAAAAATGAGCTATAAGTTTGTTACTTAGGCTCATTTGAGAATACCAACAAAATTCATCAGCACTATAGAGTCAAGAATAGTAAGTTGCTTCGAAGAATAAATGTGACTCCAAATGCTTTTCCAGTTCACCTGAACTTACTGGACACTCCTTTAAAAGACTCATGAGTAATCCTTACTATGAATATCAACGTATGAGAGTAAACTTCCAAATCATCAAATAGAAACTACCTCATCATCCGATGAAAATTGTAGCAAAGAAGCAAGAGTTTGTGGGTCTGTTGTGATTTGAAATCCTTTCTCTTTAAGGGTGCCCGTGGACCCTGATTTATCCGTAGTTATTAAAGATTCTGACCGAGAGATAGGCTTAACAAGATAATGTAAATTTTTAGGGATGCGAGATGAAGGATATATGTCAACAGTTCCGGGGTCCGTGACAATATTTTCATTGTACCTAACCAAACCAAAAAAAAATGCAAACAGATCAAGAACACAGCAAAAACAGGCCTAATTTCAACATGCTATAGTTTGCTGTTCGGGAGTATAAGTAATGAAGCAATGACTGAATTGCAATCACAAAAGGAAACATTTCACAAGTACTATCAATTCCAGTCAAATACAATTTACAGCAATGATGTCACCTAGTAAAATTCAATTCTTTCTTTTTTCAGAAGGAAGCCAATAGGCTCTAAATGTTTCATAATAAAGTTAAATCCAAGTATAAAAATATTGGCAGAGTACGAGTAAGAGTAACAATGATTACTAACGGAAGGATAGGAAGGACAAACAATTAAAGAAAACAATAATGGTATGATCCTTTAAATTTTACAAGCATTTGAATTGACATATCATAACAGACACTGTTTGGGTTTAGAGTTGCTCAAGCTAAATTGATTTACCATGTTATCAATGAATGACCCATCCTTGAATTTCTTAAATAATGGAACTCATTTTGTCTTTGAGAATACATATAAATATAATTTTAATGGATCTATTAGGAAGTAACATTTAACTTATGACAAAAGATACCCAAGATTCCAACATACCAAATTTTTTGTAAATAATGATTCTCAAAACTTTCACAAATTATTTAAGATCACTATGCATTCAATAACTGACCTACAACCAAAATCTCAGTCTCTTGAAAGAATTTATAAACAAAAGCAAATGATGATGGAAACGAAAGAGAGGAAGCAAGATATTTAGATAAAATGGAAACGAAGGATCACATTTACTAGCAATAAATTCAAGATGCAGTAGAGATGTCTTGAGTTTATCAAACCAAGCCCTTGGTGCCTGTTTGAGACCATAAAGGGCTTTATGTAACTTACAAACAAGAGATTTATTTGTGGATTCAAAACCAGGAGGCTGTTGCATATACACCTCTTCATCAAGAATGCCATTGAGAAAGGCATTATTAACATCTAGTTGCCTTAATGTCCAGCCAAAAGAGATGGCAATTGTAAGAATGGTTCGGATAGTGATAGGCTTCACCACTGGGGAAAAAGTTTCTGTGTAATCAAACCCAGCTTGTTGGTGAAAACCTTTGGCTACTAACCTAGCCTTGTACCTGTTGAGAGTGCCATCAGAATTTTCTTTAACACGAAAAACCCACTTACAACCAATAGCAGTTCGGTTGGGAGGAAGAGAAACCAAAGACCAGGTTGAGTTAGCTTCTAGAGCACACATCTCAGTTTTCATAGCAGCAGACCAGTTGGGATTAGCCAAGGCTTGTTTTAGTGTGACAGGTTCAAGAGAAATAGACAAGACTTGGGAGTGAGGAACAGTCTTGGAGCGGGTAGTGATAGTGTGAGAGGGTGAAAGATGGAGTGGGCCAGAGGGTATATATTCTGAACCAGAGTCAGCTGAAGAAGAAGAAGAAGAACTAAAAGAAACAGGAATGGGAGAATGGGAACCTGAAGATGCCGGAGTTGAGACTGACCTAGAAGTGGAGGAAGTGTCGTGGGAAGGTGACATTTCAGAGGACAAATCATTGTTAGAGAGTGAAGAATGATCTGCTGGTGCTATAGAGGATGGCCGAGATGAGGTGCTGCTGCTGGATGCTTGGGAACTTTGAGTGTTCAAATCCTGTGTTGGTAAAGGATGTACATGTGAGTCAACCAATGGAATCAGATTAGAGACAGAAGAAGAAGAAGAAGTTGGAGCATGGTTGGATGTCGAACCATACCAGATAGGATAAGGAAACTTTGTCTCATTAAAGAGAACATCTTTAGAGACAAATAGTCGGCCAGATGAATTCAAGCACTTGTAGCCTTTGTGAGTAGGAGAATAACCAAGAAAAATACACTCACTGCTCCTAAAATCCAATTTGTGATTATTGTAGGGTCTTAGGAAAGGAAAACAAGCACACCCAAAGACCTTGAATGACTTGTAGTCAGGCAGAATTTTGTGTAATTTCATAGAAGGAACCTCAAAGTTCAAGGCAGCAGTAGGAAGAGAGTTAATGAGATACACAGCTGAGATAAAGGCATGATCCCAAAATTTGATTGGTAAAGATGCATGAGCAAGCAAGGCAAGACCAGTTTCAACTATATGACGATGCTTTCTCTCAACAACACCATTCTGATGATGGGTGTGAGGGCAAGCAACTCTGTGAATTATACCCAAATTTTTGAGACGTTGATGAAAGGGTCTAAACTCTCCACCCCAATCAGTTTGAAGAGCTTTAATAGTTGACTGAAAATTATTTGATATAAGGGCATGAAACTGATTAAAGACAGCTAATGCTTCAGATTTTTGTTTTAGGGGATAAAGCCAAGTGTATCTAGTATGAGCATCAACAAAAGAAATGTAATAAGTGAAACCCATTGAGGACTTGACAGGGGCTGGACCCCACAGATCACTAAAAACAAGATCAAAAGGTTTTTCATAAATTTTGGTAGAAGGACCAGAATGTAGTCTATGTATTTTACCCAAACAACATGCAGAACAAAAAGGAATGGCAGTTTTATTAGACACAGGAATATTACAAGACTTGAGAACAGAGTTCAGAGCCTCAATGTGAGGATGACCCAGTCTACAATGCCAAAGAGAGTACATATGGTTTGATCCTACAGTGCTTGGAAGGCTACTGACTTTATTGGATGTGTTTGGTGGGAGTACATTGGTGAGAGGGGTATTAGTGCAAGCTAAAACATTACATAGAGAATTTTGACTACAAGGAACAGAACTGGAGGCAGAAACAGAGACACATTGTTGGCTTGATGACTTATTTGATTTGGAGGAGAGATTGACTCCTTGAAAACTGTACAACCCATCAGTTCCCAAAGCACCTTCCAGCAAGACCTCATGAGATACCTGGGATTTGACAAAGCAAGCGAAAGGGTGAAACTCAAAATAAACATTATTGTCTCGAGCAAATTGACTAACACTAATGAGATTTTTGGTTATGGAAGGAACAAGTAATAAGTTGTTAAGATGTAGGTGAGTATGAGGTTTAAGGGGAGAAGAAAACGAAGAGCAACCAGTAGCATTGACTCTCAAACCTTGGCCGTTTCCTATGTAAACCTGGTCTGCTCCTGACAATTGTGTGCTTTGTAGAAGATTTTGAGGATTTGCAGTCACATGGTGAGATGCACCTGAGTCTGGATACCACTCCATAGGCTGAACATTTGAAGGAGTTGGTAAGAGTCCTTGTCCATGAGACTGTGAAGTCATAGAGCAGAGTTGTGAGTTATGATGATGAGGCTGACTTGTTGTCAACAAAGCTTGAGATTGGTTGACAGAAGCAGGCCTGTTGTACTGAAAAGATCTCTGAAACGAAGGCTGTGGTTGTGGAAAGAACTGATGAGTTTCTGGTGATGAGAACTCAGGCACAAAATTTTCATCAAACCTATGCCAGCAACTTTGAACTCCATGTCCAAATTTGTAACAGAGTTGACATTGAATGTTGCTTCGTCCTCTGCCTCTTCCTCCTCTGTTACTCCTACCATAAAACCTTCCTCTTCCTCTTTCATTATTAGTATTATATGATCTTTGAGGCTGACTTCCTTGAATAGGAGCAAAGGGAGGTCTCATGGCTGTTGAATCAGTCCTTAAACTTTCTTTTGAATCAGAGGATACCTTCTGAACCACATTGACAGTCATCGAATCTGAAAGTAGAGTTTCGTTCTGTCTGGCAAGCATCATTTCATAGGACATCAGTTCAACACGTAAATCATTGAGTGAGTAAGGATTTTCTCGAGCATGAACAGCAGTGACAAACGCATTGAAATCAGGAGGAAGACCAGATAAAATGAGTTCAGTTTGTTCTTCAACTGAAATAGGGCTTTTGATAGCCTTCAACTCATCACAGATGGTTTTGACTCGACGAAGATATTCCGCAACAGATCTGCCACCTTTCTTGATGGTGCGAAGCTCAGATCTGAGTTGATGAGTTTTGGATTTCATCATACCTTGAAAAAACTTGTGGATTTGCTCCCAGGCTTCGTAAGCATGAGAGACACCAAGAATCTCATTCAGAATTTCTTCTGAGACAGTGGATAGGATCCAAGAAAGAAGCATTTGATCCTGACGTATCCACTCAGTGTAAAGTGGATTAACAACTTCATCAACTCGATCTTGCTCAGACTCGAACCGAAGCGGTATCTTTGGGTTAACAAGAAAGTGTTGGAGTTGATGAGATGTGATTACTGGTTCAACAACTTGATTCCGGATTAGGAAGTTGTTTTCTGTAAGTTTGACTGAGATCTGATGAGTGAATAGTGACGGAGAAGATGACCGGTGCTCCGTCGTTCCATTTCCGGCGGTTCCTCCGGCAGCTGAAGACGACTGAGATCGTTGTTGCGAAGCGGAAGACATCAAGAGGTTGGATCTGTATCAGGCCCTCAGAGAGAAGGCTCTGATACCATCAAAGAATTCATGGAGGAGAGAGAAGAGAGTTCGAGAGAGAAGAAGAAAAGAGTAAAGTGATTTTTCTTAACGGTAACAAGGTTACACAATGGTCTGATATAGACCCAAGGGATGCCACGTCATCTGGTTCTGTTACAACCAGAATCAGTTAGCAAAACTGAACAAGAAAAGCAAAAGTACAAAAAGGTCCTTAGAGCTAATTACAACAATACCCCTGTGTACAGCTTTTACAGTTGTACACCTCATCTATTATTCTAATAACCTCAACAATCAACTAGAATAAAACTAAGGGAATAGGGGGTAGGATCTTCAAGTGAATAAATATTCAACAAAAAAAATCAATCAACAGCAAGATCAAAGAGTATTCAGACTTGGTCTTGAAATAAAATGATACATCAATTCAACCAAGATTCACAATCCATTACTCATATAATTGTAACATGACTTCATTGGACAAAGAATAGAAATATTAAGTTAAAACACCCCTCACTAGGATTTTCATTTCACTCGAACTTTGCTGTTTGAGGGATTGTGTTTCACTCATTCTTCACTGAATTAATACTACCCATCTTGCTCATATTCTCATTCTCCACAGTCTTAATGAAATATAAAGTAGATCAAGAGGTCTTTATTAGGATTGTAATTTGGCCTGGCTAAAAGGAAGGAAAATTTTTGGGGAAGTAGCTCTAAGATTAAAGATCAGATTTGAAGAGGAATAATTATAATTGTTTAACAAAATTGCAAAACAATTATTCTTCGTCTTCCACTCTTACTCCTTTACACTTTTCACTATTTCCTTTTTCTCTTTTTCAAGGTATTTTTTTTTTTCTTTTTCAATTTTTCCTTCACATTTGATTTTCTTTTTCTTTCACCAAGTATTCTCACTCCTTTCCTTTTTCTTTTTCTTTCTAACCAACTCACTGTTCTTGGCTTTTGCCCTTTTTCACCTGTATTTTCCCATGTAACAACATTTAAAATATAACAATTAATATCCATTCCTCAATCCAAATCTAAAATTAAATCTAAATTAAGGCAAGGATGTGTATGGGAAGTGGCTATTCACATATAGGTTTTCAAAGAATAAATAGGCCTAAGCTCAAAGGGACTCAAAGGTATAACATACATAAGGGTTGGCTATTTGGCCATCTAGTTAACAGAAAGAACATGCCTCTATCATCTCAACAATATAAATCATGAACCATCTCAAGCCAGGTGTGATTGTTAGTTACTTGTTTGGGTTATGCCTGCATGTGTATGTGTGGGAGAAAGTCGCCCTTGATATTTGTGTTCCTAGGGTCCTAAGGTAAATAACATATAAACTGTACTCTAATTGTACTTTCTTCTGAAGCTGCATATGCGATATTATCTGTATTCACAGCAAGGTGTGAACTCATCTGACTTCACATAGCCTGCAATTTAGGTCAAATAATCCTTCAGAGGATTCTTTCTATTAGTTTATCCAGCTCTCTTTGCTGTGCATTTCATTGGACCACATATCTTGTTGAATTCCATCCATGTCTGTTGGAACACTTATTTTTCGATATTTCTCACTACAGTTTTAAGGAAATATGTTGAGTTTTTGAGATGCTGGATATCTGAGATCTAAGTAAACTTATTTCTTAAAAAAGTATATAATTATTATTTGTTTCCATTAATCATTGTAAAGTTGTGACTATTATTGTTCATGAAAGTGTTACTGTGAATGTTAGAATATATGGAAATGCAAGCTGTACCAAAACCTCTGTGATGAAGTGTTGTTGAGATGCCCTTCAATTTTTCATATTTCCTTAACTATTGGTGATGAGTGGATGTGATTATAATGATAATGCATACATTTCCTTTCATGTCAGACAATATTCCGCAACCCAGAACAAGTTAAACCATATGCTGTTCTATTACCTGAACGCTGCAATCTTCCTGCGGCTGCCATTCATGCATCTTCAGATACGGTTGTGATCGTTGATATGAATGCACCGGCAGCTCATGTTGCGCAACACAAGTGGCAACCCAATACACCTGACGGCCAGGGTACTCCTTTCCTCTTTCAACATAGAAAAGCTACATCAGGCTCTGCTGGTGGTGCACTTATGCGCATGTTCAAAGCACCGGCTGCATCTGGTGAAGAGTGGGAATTCCCCCAAGCTGTAGCATTTTCTGTCTCCGGAATTAGAAGCCAAGCTATCGTTTCTATAACATGCGATAAAGAAATTATTACTGGTAAATCTAGAAGAGCTAAGATTGTTTGGATATGCTGCTTCTAATATTTCTTTTATGAAAAGAGATCTTATGATGGATTTATACTCATGCCTTGCAACATAGGGAATTAATTAGATAATACCATTTACCAATTATAATGAATCTTTCTTAGGGGACGAACCATGAACCTGCGGGATTTTCTGGATGTCATTGTATTTACTTATGCCGCACTTGCTATTGCACTAAATTTTCTTAGAAAAAAAGATAGAGAATTGGGATATTGCAGTGCATTTAGGCACACACATCCTTTTTTGTTCAATAGAAATGGAAAAGAAAATTTGATAAGATACGGTGCAAGTACAAAAATAAGAGGGAAACAATGACTCATAACAAATTATAGTTCTTCAACCTCTTTGAATATCTGTAGCAAAATACCATAACAGCAGCAGTTAAAACATAACGGAGTAATTTTTTCAAGTATCTATGTATTTAAATATTAGAGCCTGATTTCTAAATAGACAGATCTATTGTGGCAGACGTTTTGGCATGTGTACTTGAACTTTTTTTAACAAAATTATTAAAATCATAGACATAATGATCATTATTTTTTTAACAAAACTCCCCTTCAACAGGAAAATCATAGACATAATGATCATATATTTAATACCCAAAAGTCATTATAATTTGTAGGTACAGATAAAACCATTAAATCATAAAGCATGACAATTGAGACATCAGAAGCCGATAAAGATAAATGTCCCAAGACTTGTACTAGAATGTTTGTTCCAAATTGTGTGGTAGTCCAAGTTAGCATATTCAAATCATCAATCAAATCTTAGAAATTCACAATTATAGAAAGCTTTCTTTTTGTGGTTGAAAGGTCATAAGTTCAAATCCGGTAAAAAGTCTATTTGCAAATATGCAAGGGTAAAGCTACATACAAGAATTGTTTTCATCTTTACTCTCTCTAGTTGGTGTTCAATTGGGAGTGATTTTTCTTTTTATAGAAATTTGAAAAATTAAATATAATTATTCACAATCAGGATTATTTGGTTTTTTTATATTCTTTCTTTCTCTTGATCTTGGTGTATCTTTATAGTTTGGATTGATGATGTTGCATTGCCTACTTGAGTTGCCATATGTCGAAGTCCTGGGATGTGTAGGATTACTTTTTACTGGGAAACAGTTCATAATATATATATATATATATATATATATACTTACATATATATATATATAGGGATAGGATCCTTTGACACCAAATTCTAACCGTTGATTTCTGCCAATTAACGATTATCATTTATTGGCAATCAAACTTATTAATTATATTAATTCCCAATAAATGATAATTGTTGATTGGCGAAAATCAACGGATAGGATTTGGTGTCAAATTTCAAAAGTTGACACCGGTGTAAAAGGATCTTGTCCCATATATATATATATATATATATATATATATATATATATATATATATATATATATATATATATATATGGTAAAATCATGTCTAAAGTTGTTGTACGTGCAGCAATGACAGATGTATGGTTATGATTCCCCACATTTAATATTTTCACCTTTTGTATGGTTATGATTCCCCACATTAAATACTTTAACTTATATATATGGAAAACTTGTCACTGCTACACGTAAAGCGGCTGCAGACAAATCGAACCCTATATATATATATATATATATATATATATATATATATTTGTGCTCTCGGACACAGAATATTAGAAATTTGCACTACATTTTGTAGCTGTTGCTTTTGTATACTGGGTATTTGACATCTAATTTTGGCTTCTGATTAGGTGGGCATGCTGATAATAGTATTAGGCTAATATCCTCAGATGGAGCGAAAACCTTAGAAACAGCTTATGCACATTGCGCTCCTGTAACTTGCCTCAGTCTTTCACCTGATAGTAATTACCTAGTGACAGGATCCCGAGATACAACAGTATTACTCTGGAGAATACATAGGGCATTTGTGTCTCACTCAAGTGTCATATCAGAACATTCCACTGGGACAGGCACACCATCTTCAGCCAGTAATAGTTCATCACACTTGATGGAAAAGGATCGGAGACGTAGAATTGAGGGTCCTATTCAGGTACTTCGGGGGCACCGCAGTGAAATACTCAGTTGTTGTGTTAGCTCAGATCTTGGAATAGTTGTTTCTTGCTCCCATTCATCAGATGTCCTCTTGCACTCTATAAGAAGGGGACGTTTAATTAGAAGGCTGGAAGGTGTGGAGGCCCATATTGTCTGCCTTTCCTCTGAAGGGGTAGTGATGACTTGGAATGAATCACAGCATACTCTCAGTACCTTTACTTTAAATGGTGCTCCGATTGCAAAAGCACAATTATCTTTCTTTTGCAGCATTAGTTGCATAGAAATTTCTGTTGATGGGACAAGTGCTTTGATTGGAATTAATGCCCTTGAAAATGGTAGAGCCTATAATAACAGTTCAAATTCACAGTCAAGTGTTGATATTGATTCAGAATCAGAAGAAACTTACGAAAGCAACAGAATAGATGTTCCATCACCGTCAATTTGCTTCCTGGATATGCACACTCTGGAGGTACAGGATTATGATGTCAAAGAGAAATCATGCATTTAGCTTTTTTGTCTCACATCAAATTGTTTCATTTTATTCCTCATTTTCATACACCATAAGAAAGCATTCTATCAGGAAGAACCAACAATCAAATCAAACTTTTTCTCCTGCCTTTTGGGAGAATATCATAGAAAACATCTGTAGATTTGAATTTCAAATACTTCAAATAAAACAAAGTAAATGTTCTTGGTACGGCATTACCAAAGGTGTCCTTATACTAAACCTCATTGTATGTGGTAGCTGTTACCCTTGTACTATGTATCACTCAGCTGACTGTTTTTCAATGCTAATAACTCTGGCGTACTATTTTCTGTAGGTATTTCATGTATTGAGGCTGGGAGAAGGACAGGATATCACAACCCTGGCTCTAAACAAGGATAACACAAATCTTTTGGTTTCAACTTTGGATAAACAACTGATAATCTTCACTGATCCAGCTGTAAGTTAAATCTTTCTTGGTAAAAGGAATAAACTTCCTATGCTTCCCTTGCGGTCTACTTTCTTATAAGAGTAATCGTGGTTGCACATTATTTGTAGTCACTAATTTACACCTGTGCAGTTTGGCAGATTTTGATATTTATGTCTATCTGTGGGATCAACTGCACAGAATTGAAAATATTCTGCATTACACTAATGAGAGTGGTGTGATTTTAAGTGATATGGAACTTCCATTATTCTTCTTAAATTTACTTAAATATCATATATGATTGTGATTCTTCAACTCTCTCAGACTGAGACCACATGAAATGTTTAGGTGATAACAACCCCCAATGAGCTGTGAATTTTTTACAGCATGAAATGTATTATCTAAAATAATATACTTCCAAACTCAATTACGCCTCCCACATATGTTGTCCTAATGCCTACTCCGTTCCACAGCTAGTAATTCTGCTACTTTTTGTTTGCAGTTAAGCTTGAAAGTGGTCGATCAGATGCTCAAGCTTGGCTGGGAAGGTGATGGGCTTCAGCCTCTAATAAAGTCTTAGCTTTTTAGGGTATACAGAAATGGATTACACATCTTCTATACATAATATCAATTAGGAGAACTAGGTTAAGGTTATGGCACTTCTGTTTGTAAGCATTTTGGTTGCGTCCCTATGGTTCAGAGATGCCTTGTGACATATGTAATATCCACTTGTTACCACGAGTGTTAGGTTCTTAGATTTAGCAGGGGTTCTTTGCTCTTCCTGTTTTGGTGAAGTGCTGATATTGGACAAGCTTCGAAGTTCCGACTGAGGTTTGAGCCATTAATTTTTGTCCCACAAATTTTATTATTATGAAGGGCAAATCCCAGTACATAAAGGCACCCCCAACTTTGCAAGGATAGTAGTAGGATCGATTGTATGCAGTTTTATTCATGGGTTGTCTTTTAGACTTGATCCCTTTCATTTTCATTTTTTATTAGAGAATGAAAATATAGTAGCTATTCTTTCTTGTAATGCAGTTGCATTTCAGGCGTTGATATTGATTTAGATTTGGGCCGTGGTTTGTTTCTTCAATATTTTGTTTATATAATAACTAAATTTCAATTGTTTATTATTATTTTCTGTTTCTTATTTCTCTAATTAGAACCAAATTCATGAATAAACCTTGATGTTGCTAATGAGGATGGACTTTAGTAAGATCAAATTTTGTTGGCTCAAACTTGTCGGGTTCTTTTTTTGTTTATGATCTTTCGTTAATAAGTCATTTCTAAACAGTAGGAATAATAGCAAGCCTTTGTAAAACTTGTAGTATGTCAAAATTTTGAAATATGTTAACTTCCTTCTAAATCTCTTAGCAAGCTTGTGATTGCATCGTTTCTCCACAGATACCTAACGATATGGACAGTTTCCCCACACGAAATCTCCAATAACAAAAAGCTTTTCACGCCTCCGTTTATCAAATCTTCAAACACTGACAAAGGCTGAAGTAATCCTTGTGGAGCTGATGTACTCGTTCTGACCTGTTGGCATATTTGACAATTGCGCACGTATTCCTTGACATCTCTACGCATGGAGTCCCAATAAAATAAAGCTGCCACCCTTAACAGTGAACATAAAACGCCAGCTTATTTTCTTTCTACCTGAGGAATAATAAGAACGAAGTGGCGAATTTATGCAACGAAAGTGCTCTAAATTGTGTATGCTAGTATGGTTTGTTTCTAACAATTTTTACCCGAAAAATAATTTGGGTAAATTTTGTATGCTAGTATTGTTTTGCAAGAGTGAAAAAAAATGAAATTTTGCTCACTATATACTAATGACACTTAACAGTTAACACCATTTAACATATCGGGGTCAGTATAATTATGCAATAAGGGCTACTAGATATAATTATTTTAAACTTTGAGTAAATGCTATTTTTCCTAAATATTAATTTAGGGTTTAGATATGTTTTTGGTTTTTAGAAATATATTATTGTTAATTTTTACTCTCTCTTTTTTAATTCAATCCGGTTAAATTCGAGTCGAGCATTGTTGGATTAATATTAGATGCAGTTCTCCAAATATCACTTGAATAAGCTTCTATCAATTAAAATATAATCTTACTATTTATGAAAGAAAAAACAATATAGTCTTACTTTCTCTCTTCTTCTTTTTTCTCACCCAACATAGGTACTATTATAGTTGTCTGTTTTGTTAAGAATCCAAGTATAAATGATGAAATTTCACTTTGATTAAGAATAGATTAAGTAAAACTATAAAAAAAAAAAAACTCATGAACTCAATATTACTGCTTAATCCATTATTAATGATGTTTCTAGTATGGGTTCCTCCCACAAGCTATAACCTTCCCTATACACCAATATTGTTTGTCTTCCCCAAACTCTACCCTTCCCTCACAATTCAACTGTTGAAGTAAGAAGGAAGAAAATGATGGATGTTATGAATCTATTTGATTGGTTAAAATTTAGGGACAATACATCACAATGTAAATTGTATTTTATTTGAGTGTTAAAATTGTGTAAGAATGGGATGGAAGAACACAAATCTCAAACATTTTATTAGCAACCGAACTAGCTTACAAAATTTTTGTCCACATAACATGAAAAATAATAATAATAATAATAATCATATCTCTTCGTTTTATTTTGAAAAAAAAAAAAACCTTACTGAAGAAAAAAAAGTCGTCAAAGAGACTCTAATCATGTCCATTCATTGTCAAACAAATAACAACATAAAAAGTTATCATATTACCTAACAGTTTGTATCTTATTATTCTTTTTTACCCCATCATCAAACGCAATCATACACTAATACCTACCATTTTGATCATAATTTTGTATGTTCTTTTATTTTGATTTAATTTTTTTTAACATATTAAATAGCTAAAATACTTAATTTTTAATTATATAGAGAGAGAGAGGAACTAAAGCATATATTTATAGGGGGGAAATATATTTAGTTCATTTTTTTTATATTGCTTGATAAAGGAAATTGTTCCATTTAATTGCTGAGTTTAATCAAATTTTTTTTGGGGGGAAGGATATATTTACCACCATAAAATTTTACCACATTTACAACCAATCTAATCACCATTAATTTTCGTCAATTTAACGGTTATGATTTATGGAAAATTATTGGATCGAACTTATTAATTAATTATTAATTCTCAATAAATTATAACCATTAAATTGACGAAAATTAGTGGTAATTAAGTTAGTTGTAAAGGTGGTAAATATTTTTTGTGGTAAATATTTCCTACCCCATTTTTTTTATCTATTTCATACTAATATTTTTTATATTTAAAATTTATTAATGAAATAACCACTTTATTTGCGTGATTGAAAAGTGTTTTTTTCTCTCCTTTCTTCTTTTTTTTTTATTACAAATACAAAAATATTTTAAATATTTTCTCCTTTATTAAAAAGATTTTTTATAATCAACTTAATATTAAATATTTTCAAATGAAAAAAAGAAGAAGAAAAAAAAAAAAGAAGAGGAAGTACCTCTCAACAGTGTTTTAAAACTCCGCCTCACCCCGGGGTCGACCCCTCCATTTTCTTTCATTTTATTTTTATAACCCCTGAAACCCCCGCTAAATTTAACTAGAGGGATCCATGTCGCTGCATTTTGTTTTTTTTTTTTTTTAATTATACACAAAATAATGTCATTTGATGTGTAAAACAAAAAAACAAAAACAAAAACTTGTTGCTGCCTAGATTTAGAACTAGATCTGAAATCTGAATCGTTCTTCTTCTTCTCTTGACTCCCGGGTCAGAGGGATCAAACATGTCGCTGCATTTTGTTTTTTTTTTTTTTTAATTATACACAAAATAATGTCATTTGATGTGTAAAACAAAAAAACAAAAACAAAAACTTGTTTTAGATTTAAAAAATCTGAAATCTGAATCGTTCTTCTTCTTCTCTTCCGATCTTTTCTCCCTGACTCAGACTCAGTCTTCGTGTTCCGGTGATCTCCTCCATCATGCTGGTTCTTCTTTTCCCACCGTTAATTTGTCATGTCGCTGTCTTTCCTCCGCTATTATCTATTGGGTAAGAAATCTCATTTCACATACTATTGTAGGTGCATATGAAGAACAAGAGGGACTGAGTTTGATGATATAACTTTTCATTAATTCCATTGGAATATATATTGTATATTTTGATAGTTTAATTAGCTTGTGAATATTGATTTGTAGAAGTAATTGGTTTAATTATGTTAAGTATATATTGAATTTTTAATGATTAGTGGTTGATTTGTTTGAATTTTTCATATACAATATATATTTATTTTTTTAATGTATAAAATCGGGTTAGCGAAGTAACCCCATGATCCCCCAGTTGAACCCGTGACCCGCGGTTGAACCCATGACCCTTGTGACCCCTGACCTCGGAAATAATTATTATACTTCAGGACCACTCAATGATATGGTACTCCTTCACAACATTCATTTTTTCTTTCCATTTTTACTCTATTGTTTTTTTTTTTCTTTTCCAATTTTATCCTCTTACACTCACAAAAGACATAAAAAATAGTGACCTAATAAATTCTCTTCTCATCAGCTAAATTTAACTAGAATGCCAACACAAGTACACAACCCATAATCAAAACTTGTAAAACGACATCGTCCAAGGAAATTGTCAGAGAGTCCCAATGAATTAGTACTAGGAACTAGGGTTAAGAAAACACACACACACAGAGAGAGAGAGAGAGAGAGAATGGGAGCGAAGGGAAAGAGAAGGAGAGAGAAAAATTACAGGGCTGCTCATGGTGACTACAGTGTTCTCCCTCCCCCACCTGATCCTTCCCAACTCGATGCTTTACCCTCCAAACTCCGCCAAATCATGTCTTTCACTCAACCCCATAATGGTTTCTTCTCTTTCTCCTTCCCTTTCTTTCACCTTGTCTGTTCTTGCATCTCTACCTTTATGTTTCTCAATTGTGTCCTTTGTTTTCAGGGGCTTCTGGGTTGTCACAAGGCATGCATAAAAAGAAGAATAACGATGATGGGCATGCCCAAAATGTAAACTTTAACTGCTTTTTTCTATATGACCTTTTTTATTGGTTTATCTGTGGGATTTTATGAATAAGGAAGAAAAAGGGATGATGTGCATGCCAGAAATGCCAGCTTTAAGTTTATATGTCTCTCTTTTTAGCCTGTTGATATGTTTACTTTTTTTTTTAATTCAACTTTTTTTTATGAATTTGTTTGTTTGTGAAGTTTTATGAATGAGTGACAATGGTTACATGGATTGATTGAGTTGTGGTTGCTATAAGAATGTGTTTGTTTCTGTTACCTGAAAATGTTGCTTATTGTATTTGAATTGTTGAAGGGGTCTTATAGACATGGTAGTGTGAGCACATAATGCATTCATTGACTCCTTTGCTGTAATGACTCCATGATTCTGGAATTGGATGAGCATGGCATATAAAATTTCATTATGGCTTTTGTTGCGCTTTGCATATTTAGTGTTTACATGTTTAATCCTTGTGGCTCTAAGTGCAACTGGAGGCATGTATAATTTTCTCAGCTTATTTGATACAAAAATTTGGTACCATGATGAGAAAACTACAAACTCTAACAAGAGTATCTGTGATAGTCAAGATTCAAGAATTTATGATTAATAAATAATTATATTATTTCAAATGGTGTATCTTTTTCCTTCATTTTTTTTTTCACTTTGGGTATTAATTGAATGATTATTTGTGCAGAACATCCCTTTGAAGGACAAAGGTGATGTTGGAACTGCAGATGTCAAACAGGGGGATACTAGTAGACAATTGAAGGCACCTCAACACACTGATAGTGGTGATGAACAACTTATGCAAAGTAGTGCAAATGATAAGAAAAAGAAAAAAAGAAAGAGGAAAGAGGTTAAAGATCTCAGGTTTGCAATGGAAGTGGATAAAACGAACTCCCAATTAAAAAGACGGGAGCGTAAGAAAAAGTAAGTAAATTAAAACCTACTTATTCGTCCATTTTATTGAGTTTTGAGATATACACTTTGTGCTTTCTATATGAATTCTATTTACAGATTTATTTTTATTTTTTTCCTGTCAGTCGTTAATTGTTTGCAATGCATTTCCTTTACAATCAAATGATGCACATTCAAAAAGAGTATAAAATCTCAAGAGTGTTGCAACATTTGAAGAATTCGTGACTGTATCCATGTTGAAGCCTCAGCGATCCTTGTCATATTTTTGAGTTCAAATTAGGCACAGTAGCTTATTTGTTCTGGCTGAACTTGTCTGCAAGACTGAAACAAATGCCTTTTCTTTGGAGATATTAATTACGGGTAAAGATTATAATGGATTTTATTAAAATGATTTCTTTATAGAACGATAGAGTAAAAGTTGTATTAGCTCTCTTTCTTTTTCCATATACTACTAGGATGTATTCTGATTAAAAGATATTCAAAGTCAGCAAAAGTGGATATTATACCAATATTTGTTATTTGTATTTTATATGAACATACCAATATGCATAAATGATATAAATACTTTTTGTTATATTTGATGTGCCCTTAATGGCATTTGAAATTGAACTTGTGAAATTTCTCTTCACAAAACGAATAATACAGCACAAAGCTTTAGCTAATTTGTTGTCATGATTAGGTTGAGAGATGGTCTGCATTCTCTTGCAGGTTGACTTAAAACAACCAATTATACATCTGTGAGATTGTTAGAGAAGTATACCTAATTAACTCAGCAGTGTGTGATTTTTCAGTAATCAATACAGTTCAGAATCAGCTTTCAGATTCTCTAATTTTCTCTCACTTCCTCATCCTATACTGAATTCTTTCAATTGTAATCTCAATCATGATAAATTCTTCAGGTATTTCGAAGCTAAAAAGAAGAAGCATAAAAAGGTACATGAAGAAGATAAACTGGACTTTCCTGGACATGAAAAAATAAAATTTGGAGATGTAGTACTAGCCCCACCAAAGTTAGCTTTTACTCCAAAGGTAAGTACTTGAAATTCTTATCTTTCCACAATGGATGAGGCTATATTTATTAATGAAAATGTTTTTCTTGTGTAATGTAGGCATTCAAGAATGCTCAAGATGCTTCACAAGAGAGACTTCGACTCCGTGCTATAGAGGAATACCGGAATCGCAAAGGATGGACTTCAAGACCAGGAAGTCACCATCCACCTCCACTCACTACAGACCCTTAAATCATTTACAGCATGTTGTCAAGCATGAGGGATTCTTGTCTAATATAGCTTCAGGTTTTAGTTTTCAGATTATGTATTGCATGAACAAAGGAGAGGAAATCAATATGGCTCTTACATTTTTTCCTTGGAGATGGGTTTTTCTTCATTCAGATCCAATGACACACTTGTACATGTGTGGGAATTACAGTATGATCCATGAAAAGCCAATAACTGAGCTGATAGGAATATGATAGCTAACTTTTGTTAGAATAGAAAGAATATCCACTCAAAATGATGTTGCAATTTAGGTGTTTTTGTATCTAAGTGTTCTTTTATCTAAGTTTTCCTTCGTTGGCTTTCAACTTTGGTCTAACTGGAAAATGTAAACTCATGAAGTCTTAAAATATATGATCTATCAAACTAGCTGTATTGTAACAGAACTTCACTGCCTAAATTCCTAATCAATTGAAACATCAATCAAAATGAAAAGCCCTAGGTGGAATTAACATGTGGATGTTGAACTGTTTGAATATCAAAATGGAAAGTCCAAGCTTGTATGGCATTAAGGTCTTCAAATAGACCAAAGCTTTAATGTCCAGAACAAATAAATTATGTTAGTTATAATTAATAAAAGGGAAAAATAAAATGTTTTTTTTTACAATTACTAATTTATGTATTATCATTTTAGAGAGAGAAAATAATTTTTATAGAGAGAAAATAATTTGTATTTTTTAGAAAATTTTTTTTAATAAAATGTTTTTTTTTTTAAAATTTTAAAAAATTATAAATATAAAGATTATTATAATTCTGAAAAAAAATAAATTAAGATTATAAAAATACAATGATTTTTTTTTGCTCCCAAAAAGAGAAAGTACCCTACAAATTCCTCCCCTTCCTTCCCTTTCCTCCCCCTTGGATTCTCTTCCTTCCCTTCTCTTCCAAACTCCCAAACAAAACCTTAATAAAATTATATAAAAGTAATAAAATTATATAAAAAAGTTAGTATTTGAACGCAAATATATCAAAATTGATTCCATACATGGTTTTGAAAAGAATATTTCTACATGAATGAAAACTGTGATTTCTAAATCTATATAAAATTAATAAAAATGTCATAGTTCAATTTTTAAAACATAATATTAAAACAAGTGGCCATGCAAAACATGACAAACATAACACAAACATGTTAAAAATAAAATATATATCCTGTAACCAAAAAAAAAATATATATATATATATATCCAACATATATAAAACCAAAACCCACAAACATATTTATTTTATAAGAATGTCAATTTTAATCTTTGTTATAATTTATATAGAATAATTTTAATGTATTAATTATATGTTATTAAATTTAAGTTAATTAATGACTAAAAATATATATAATTTTTGTTATTATTATGTTATATATATATATATATATATATATATATATATATTTGAACTATGCAAAAAAAAAATTCATATTACGTTTTGAACTAATTTGAACCGTTTTTACGTTTTGACACTATGTATGAACCATTTCATACTCAAAACCCGTTTCAACTAGTTTTGAAAAGTTCTACATAAAAAACGTGGCTTCTTTTTACTCTAGATGAGAACGTTTTTACAACACTGATCAAGTTTGAAATCAACCCCATCCTTTATTAAGTAATAGTAGTGAGTCTAGTGACACAGCTATTAATGCATATCCTTATGGTCATGAGCATTATTCTTACATATAATTTAACCATGCTTGATTGAAATAGCTTGAACTCTAAGAGGTTGGGACCTCTTTAAGGTTAACTTGAATTGCTCCTCCATATTCATGTGTTCTGGCATTAGCCCATCAGCTAGCTTCCATTCAAAGTTGTGCACAAGGGATGCAACCATTAAATGCATTGTCCTGTGAGCTAATGGCAATCCCGGGCATATCCTTTTACCTGTTCCAAAGGGTAAAAGCTCAAAATAATTACCCTTAAAATCAATCTCACACTCCAAAAATCTTTCAGGCATGAACACATTTGGAGTTTCCCATATGGTAGGATCTTGTCCCATGGCCCACACATTTACTAGGACTTGTGCATTTTTAGGTACTTTGAAACCACTTATGTCTACAATTTCATCACACTTGTGTGGTACTAACAATGGAGCTGATGGATGCAAGCGAAGAGTTTCCTTCACCACTGCTTGTAAGTAAGGAAAGTTTAGGATGTGTGATTCTTCAATTGTTACATCTTTTCCAATTACTTGACTTAACTCTTTTCTTGCTTTTGCTAATTTATCTGGGTTCCTCAGTAGCTCTGCCATTGTCCATTCCACTGTGGTTGATGTTGTGTCAATCCCAGCAACAAATAAATCCTAGGAGAACATCAAATCAAAAACCCAATGAAATATACATATAGTATTAGCCAAAGGTGATTAATGATTCAGTGTGTGCTTTTTGTGATTGGATAAAGGTTAACTAAATGTGTAGGGGTCATCACTTACTGATTTTTGTGAGTAAACTAAAGTTAAATTGATGAATGAAGTACACCATATAATATTTGAGTAAATACTTAATTTTATCTTCCAAAAGATACATCCATATCTTAGACATCAATTTGGTAACTCAACATTTAAAGCAAGTATCAACTTAGGGCTAAAATTAATGTTCAAACATATATTAAGCAACTAAATTGATGGCTATTTTATACATTCAGATATCAAATTCATAAGATTTGATAACTTAGAACACAAACTTTGAACCATGCAGCATAGTAATTGTTATGGACCTGTACGAAAGACCCACATAATCGGCCCACTTCAACAACTCGGCGAGAGGCCCATATAATCAGGCTCATTCGGACAACCCGGCGACGTTCAAACTCGGCAACAGATAAGTCACGGGACAACGTAACGGGTTACACTTAAAGACGTGTAACGCACAACACGTTACCATCCGTAACGGCCGACCAAGCTGTAATGGCCACCGCGTCATGACAGCTCAGCTCCACGTACAAACCCTGGTAGCAGCCCCTATAAAGGGAAGGACAATTCGATGGTAAAAGACACTCTCAATTTCGACTCACTATCTTCACTACACTGTGACCACAATCACACACTTTACCTTGTATTTGACGATCAAGCTAGGTTTAAGGATATCTTTACAGTAGATATTCCTAACCAAAGCAATACGATCTAGATTAACTCGTCAGCCTAGTAGGGCTGAACATTCCTGTCTTTAAGACAAAACAGTAATATTAAGTACTTGCTAATTATGAATATGATACCTAAATAACCTAAGATTTTGAATAGCTTGAAAACTAAGTACATTATAATTTATAAAATTTAACTATTGGAAAACAAGTACTAACCAGAAACAGATGAAACATCTCATGGCGGCTAAACTGAGAGCTGGTTTCATCAATACTGTTAAGAAGTGAATCTAACACATCACTGAACACCTTAGAATCAACTTTTGAAACTCTTGAATGCATTCTTTCTTCAATTATTCCATTAATAATCTCAAACAACTTCTTATAATAACTAGTCATCCTGGCATGAGCACGTTGAGGATCAAATGGACGGAGAATGGGAAAGAAGTCTGCAAAGTTAGCCCTTCCAGCTTCTTCCATGGCACCCCAGATAATGTTCTTAAACTCTTGAGACTTATCAGATGTAAAATGACACAAATCCATAGAGAAGAAAGTGTTTGAAATTGAATTAAGGACTGTTGTGAAGACAACATCACCAATATCAAGAACTTCACCTTCTTTGCATTTTTCCTTCACATAATCCAACAATTCTTGCACCTTTTTTTGGCGGATGATTTGTGTGGAATCAAGCATTTTAGTGGAGAATACTTTTGTAGCACAAATTCTCCTAAGGTTCCTCCACTGAGCTGATGGGGGCAGCCACACAATTGAGCATTTGTGATGGTCATGTATTTGAACTGTGTGTGGGATTGTCCTATTAGAAAAGACTTGGCCATTTTCATGCAGCACTTGTTTTGCTACTTGTGGAGATGAGATAACTATGGTGGTTATGGTGCCTAGTTTGAGAGTCATTATAGGACCATAAATTTTGGAGAGTTTGGTGAGTGCCTTATGAGGGTCTTTGCCAAGTTGCAAGATGTTTCCTATGATAGGAAATGGATTTGGCCCTGGTGGGAGCTTTATACAATTTGGGGTTTGGTTGAATAATCTAAGAATGAAGATGAGAATGCTTCCACACACAAAGGTAATCAGTAGCAGAAGGTGATTTTGGTTGTCCATGGTTTATAGTTTTGCCTTTTCCCTTTGGTTATCCCATATATATAAGAGGGATATTCTCACTACCCTTTGGTTATCTCTCTCTTCAAAAACTTTTTAGCATATATATATATATATATATATATATATATATATATATATATATATATATATATATATATATATATATATATATATATATATATATATATATATATATATATATATATATATATTCAACTTCTGAGATGAGAAATAACAGTGTTTGCAATCACAATACACAAATTTATTTTTCCATAACTAAATGAGTGGCAGAGAAGTGACTTGAAATTATCCATTAAAAAGTATCCATCACATCAGTCTATGTGTACTATACTATACTACTATGTACTATCTATCTATCTATCCATCAAAGATAATTATGAGAAAAAATGGATGGTTGCCGCCGAAAAAATAGTTGGGTACAAAAATTTAAGTGAGAGAATACCAGCGAAATTATTTTATGTGAAAGAAGATTAATATTTTCTATAATATAAACTTGAGTAAAGATTCTCTTGGATTCCTAACAAAAAATATGGTTCTCGCTTTAGTCTCTTAAAAAAAATTAGTCTTTATGAAATTTAAAATAGACTCATTTTATTCCTTCTGAGGGATTAATGTGTGTCTTTTTTGAATTTAGAAGGGATCACAATTTTAACTAAATGTGTTCACTTTGAATTTCTTAGGGCCTGTTTGGTGTGATGCATAAGGCCTGATAGTATAAGCTTATACTATATATTATGACATTTTCAGTTGTTTGGTGTGACCATCGTATAATATAAGTTTATACAGCAGAATCCCTTAATATATTAAAACAATGTATAACTTAATCCGGCCTAAGGGGAGGGATTAGGCCTGATAAGGGATTAGTGTATTAATATCTTTGACCAGTGCAATTCTCAATAATTAATATATTATTTTAATATTAATATATTAAAATAAAAATTAATTTTTCAATATACTAATTTTTTAAAATTTTGAATATTTTTATTTTTATAAAAAATAATTTATTTTTTGAACAGATCAATAGATTTTTAAAAAAATTAATATCACAGGACATTTTTTGAAGAATCATATAAATTCTTTATTAAATGATATTTTTATTAAATGATATTTTTATTAAAATATTTATTTTATCCTATGTAGTATTATACAGTGTATTATCAAATATTAGATGATATTATCTTATACAATATATTTTATCATGCCAAACGCTGGATAGTATTAAAATTTAACCAGGTCTTATATAATATAAGTTTATACTATCATGCCTTATACATCACACCATGGCCTTATGTGTTCACTTTGAATTTCAAACATCATGCCTAATGTAGGAATCATATTTTTTTGTTAGGGAGGCAAAAGAACTTTACCCTGTACAAACTTTTTCCATTACAATTGTGACATGATATTTTTAAATTTTAAATTTTTTATCATATATTTTTTTTTTTAGATAATCATATAGTTATTTAATGTTTCTTTTTTGTCTTTTCGAATCTTTCCATTATTTTAACATAGCTATCAAAATGTATTCTTTTGTAATAGACTTTAAAATCATTTTATCATAAAATTATATATTATAAAAAGTATACTTACACTAATATAAATGAAGGAAAAAACTTTTGTTATGTTATATGATACAGTGTTTTAAAACTCCACCCTACCTCCCGGGTTGACCCGAGTCAACTCTGGCCCTATATGCATATCGACCTCTCCAACACCCAAAATCCGGCCGGGTTTCAGTGACTCCCGGTCAAAGGGGGTCACTGCGTGTTTTTTTTTTTTTTAATTTCATGAAACAACATCATTTTAGTAAAAAAAAATGCTGCAAACCTAAATCTAATCGTTCGCTTCTCTTCCAGCGGCCTCGATGTATTCAATCTTCACCTCGCAAACGTGAATCTTCTAGAAAAGATAAGAATTTTACACATTCAAATGAAATCCTTATGGTCGTCGATGGAAAACAAAAACTCATTCTTACTTCTTTAAATTTTCCTTTGTCAGGGACCTTCTCAAAATAGGCAGAACCAGGACAGCGTAGTGACCCCATTATAATATTAGTTTTGTACTTTGGTATCTTAATACTTTAATTAGGTTGTGTAATATTGACTTGTGGTTGCAATTGGTGAATTATGTTAAGTATTTTTTTTTATGAAAATGTTAAATATATTTTGAATCTTTGATGATTGGTGATTTGTTTTTTAATATTTTCATATAGGATATATATATTTATATATTTTTAATATATAAAATCGGGTCAGTATAGTGATCCCGTGACCCCAGGTTAAACCCGTGACCACGTGACTCCTAACCTCGGCCAGGTCGATGGCCGGGGCTAGGTTTTTAATCATTACTATGAGATAAGTTTTCTTCCTTCGCATCCTTTAATAACCGTGTAACCTTTTTTTTCTTTTTTTCTTTTTTTAAGTGATAGGCCATACCATTAGGTGCCTATGACATAAGATTTTTTTTTTCTTTTTTGATTCTTACATCCCTTATCGGCCCTATATTTTATATTAGTTTCATAGTCGATTCAAAGGGTCGAAACTTATGGGAATTATGAGAAAAATTTATTTATCTTAAAAAGATAATTAAGGTATGTTTCACAAAAAAAAAAATATATATGAAGTTGAAATTATTAAAAGCCTATGCACTAAAGTCTGCATAATGGAAGAAAACAAAATTTCAACAAATGACGAAGGTGATATGTTGAACAATTGTTAGATTTTGACAGAGGTGATATAAACAGGTGGGACATATATATTTCAGAAGGGGGGGATATTTGAAGATATAAAAACGACAAGCGTTGAAATAAAAGGCATCACAACCAGGAACAAATATCTGGTACAATGAAAATAGGTACATCTTTACTACAAAGGAAAAAAATAGGGATATGAAAAAATATTTTCCACAAGTAGAAAAGATTCAGAAGATAATATTATCAACATGGGCAAGAAATGAAAAAAAAAAATTTGATAAATGAAAATGGGAGCCATGTGATCTTGGCAGCAAACCAAACAGAGTTGATAAATTTAGATGAAGTGGAAGCAAGAAGGAAATAAGAAGAGCCGGAAATAAAAAGAGGGTGTGAAACTTATGAAGAAAAAATGGAGATATAGAAAAAGAAAAAGAAAAATTACGTGAAGTCTAGCAAGGGGTGGCATAAACGTAGGGTAGAAAAAGAGATAAGCGGAGAAAGTTCAACATTTAGAGTCTCTTTGATAATTGTTAATGGTTTTTTTTTCTTAAAATTATTTTATAAAATAGTTATGAAAACAATTATTTTCTATATTTTTTTCTTTTTAAAAGTTAAAAATCAAAACAGAAAACAAAAATAACTTATAGATGTTCTCTAAATTTAATTTTAAAAATAAGAAAATAGTTATAGTTTTCAAAATATTTTTTATAAAATAAGTCTTAACAAATGAGTTTTTTAATTTTTTTTGTTCTGAAATTTAAAAAATTGTTTTCGAAAATAGAAATGAAACAGAGCCCGTATGCTTGATGGATCAATCTCAATGTTGCTGAATTATCATATATTGAAAAAAAAAAAAAAAAATCATTCACTTCTGGTATTCTTTTAATCTTTTACAAGTGGTAAGCTTCGTATCCCATATTATTATATATTTCTAAGTCATCTTTTGAGCCTTTGAACCATGATCTGAACTATTTGGTAAATATCCGATAGTGTCACTTTGTAAGAGTTGAATTGTTTGAGAGTTTCATGCTCTACTTCACCACGCTGCAATTTGTAGACATGTATGTAGGGTGTGTTCTGGAGTCATTGTTAATAGGGGAAGGGAATGAAGGGGAAAGTTTTATTTATATTTATTTTATTTGTGAGTTAAAAAAAATGAGAAGAATTTTTATAAAATCCTTCACTACTTTTCTCATCCTTAAAATTAGACTTTCCCTAATTTGGGAGGTTTGAGAGAAGTTTTTTACTCCTAAATAAAATTACTTTTTGCGATGTTCAAGTGTGATAAGTCTCACATTGGTTGGTAATGGGCTAAGTGAAGAGTATATAAGTGAATGGACCCATGAACCTAATGCAGATACCACTGTCAGCGTGTCCAAGGAGAAGCCCGTGGCGGGGGACCACCAATGAGCCAAGCCTTGGAGTAGCTCTCAAATACACCAAACCCAAAGCCTTGGTTGGTAATGGGCTTGGAGTTGTGCCCGAGTTGTGCTCGAGCTAGCCTGATGATTCAAGTGTGATGAGTCTCGCATTGGTTGATAATGGGTTAACTTAAGAGTATATAAGTGGATGGACCCATGAGTCCTGCCTTAAGGTCTAGGGTTGAGATGTGCTGTCAGACCCACTTGGTGTACTTGGAGTAACTTGGCACATTGGTGGTGTCCCCCACCACTGGCTTCCCCCGGACTCGCCTGGCAGTGGTATCAGAGCCGGGTTGGGCTCGAGCTAGCCTGGTGATTGGCTAGGAGGCGGGTTGACTATTTTGTGCTTGGGATAGTTGAGGGGGAGCATAGCTCATTGGTGGTGGTCCCCCGCAACAGGCTTCCTCTGGACCCGCGTGATAACTATGTCATTTAAAATAACAAAAAAATAAACTTTTTACATATTAATTTAAGGGGAAGGATATTGTAACAAGCAACTAGTATTACTACCGATCAATTTCACCGTTAGATAATTGATCCAACGGTTATATTTATTTACATCTTTGTATGGTTATGATTCCTCATATTTAATATTTTATATTTATTTTCACATTTGTATGAATGTAATAAATATGGAGAATCATAACCATACAAAGATAGAATAAATATAACTCTTAGATCAACATAGATTTGAAAATCTTTAAAAACTTTAATTCATATTCTTATTCTTTTAAAGAATAACACAATTTTTTTTTTATTTCTTTTAATTTTGAATTTAACTTCGAATTGATTATTCCCTCTCTGAACATACGATAGATCGTTCAGGCCTAGAAGAGTAAGAGACTTGAGCTTCGAGCCACCGGAAGAAGAATCGAGTCGAATCGAATCGAATCACGTTCTCGTCTTAACGGCATTTTAGGTAACAAGCTAGTCCCATGAACTCTCTCGTTGTACCTATTTCGTACTCTCTCCGAAAATTTCATGTTTACAATAGTTTGGAAATTTTGGGGGGTTTTATGATATTGAGAAAAAAACATGATTTTCTGATATTGAGAACCATTTGAGTGGTTGATGTCCAACGGTTGATGGGTTTTTTGAGCAAGAAAAGAGGATCTCCGTTATGCACTCTACTTGTTTGATAACTTGCATGCATGAGACGATTGGAAGTAAATTTCCGAATCTACTTGGTCTTGGCTTTGCATTCATGATTCTGAGATCCTCTTATAGTTTTTTGTTGGGTTGTGTAGACTAGTGTGCCCTGAACTTTGGGTTGTGGATTAAAGTGGGGGGAAAAAATCATTTTTTATTCCTTGTACTCCATCTGCTTGAGGATGTGCTTGTATGATGGGAGTAAGTTCTGCAAACTGTTCTAGCTAATTGTTGGTATTTTTCTTATGTTGGGGTTGACTTTTCTCTGGTCTGAGAATTCGTTAGTTTTGGTGGGAAAAGAACAATGAGGAAACTCTTATAGTACATGATGATTACTAATGGAATCAGTTAAACTAGCTTTGTTTTACTTGTTATGGACGGGTACTGTTAATGGTAGTTTAAGATCTTGGAACTTTTTATCATAATATGAGTCACGGCTGATAGTTATTTGAATGGAGGGAAAAAGGACTGAGGTTTTATTATTCTTACGATGTTGGATCTCTGCATGTATGCATTATGAACACTGAAAATTTGCTTGTAAAGATTAATTTGAATTATTTGGGTTTCTTAGTTCAGCCTCTTTGCAATTATGCAAGGGTAAGGCTGCGTACAAGGATTTCCTGCAACCCACACTCGCTAGTCGGGTTTAACGGGGAGTGGTTAATTGGTTAATTGTTATTTGGGTTTCTTAGTTGGTTTCAGTTTGGTGCAAGAGGAGGGGGACTAAGTCTTATACCCATCACTTGCTCGACAGTTAGCTTATAAAGAAATGAAAAGTCTCACGCTTGTATTCCATTAAGATCTTTTTTTTTTGGTACACTATTCCATTAAGGTCTTCAAATAGATGGTGTTGGAAGAAGTTATACAAGTCTCTTGTTGCAGTTAAACACGTTACAAATCAGTTATTCCATTTTGGAAGAGTCAAGATTTCATACATGGTGTTGGAAGAGGAAAAGTTGTACTTGAATGGCAACTGTGATTTCTTAACTCTAGATGAGAAATTAAAAAAATGCGAAGTTTGAAATTAACCCCATTCTTTATTAACTAATAGTGGTGATGCAACTCTTAAGGCATATCCGTACAGTAATGAGCATTATTCTTACATATAATTTAACCATGCTTGATTGAAATAGCTTGAACTCTAAGAGGATGGGACCTCTTTAAGGCGAACCTGAATTGTTCCTCCATATTCATGTGTTCTGGCATAAGTCCATCAGCTAGCTTCCATTCAAAGTTGTGCACAAGGGATGCCACCATGAAATGCAGTATCCTGTGAGCTAATGACAATCCTGGGCATATCCTTTTACCTGTTCCAAAGGGTAAAAGCTCAAAATAATTACCTTTAAAATCAATCTCACACTTCAAAAATCTTTCAGGCATGAACACATTTGGATTTTCCCATATGCTAGGATCTTGTCCCATGGCCCACAGATTTACTAGGACTTGTGCATTTTTAGGTACTTTGAAACCACATATGTCTACAATTTCATCACACTTGTGGGGTACTAACAATGGAGCTGGTGGATGCAAGCGAAGAGTTTCCTTCACCACTGCTTGTAAGTAAGGAAAGTTTAGGATGTGTGATTCTTCAATTGTTACATCTTTCCCAATTACTTGACTTAACTCTTCTCTTGCTTTTGCTAATTTATCTGGGTTCCGAAGTAGCTCTGCCACAGTCCATTCCACCGTGATTGCTGTTGTGTCAATCCCAGCAACAAATAAATCCTAGGAGAACATCATATCAAAACCCAATGAAATATACATATAGTGTTGGGGAAGATTATAGTTATCACCTCTTTTTTTTTCTTACCACATCTTACAACCCATCTTGTTATCTTTGGATCAAAATCAAATAAATGGTTACAAAATGACATCAAGTGAGAGCCATTGATTTGATTTTAATCCAACGATAACAAGATTGACTATAAGAGGTGGTAAGAAAAAAAAGTTGTAAGTATAATATATCTCTAAAGTATTAGCCAAAGGTGAATAGTGATGAAGTGTGTGCTTTTTGTGATGGGATAAAGATTAGGTACAAAATGGGATCACTCACTGATTTTTGTGAGTTGAACTAAAGTTAAATTGATGACTAAAGTACCAAATAATATTGAGTAAATACTTAATTTGATCTTCCAAAAGATACATGGATATTTTAGACATTAATTTGGTAACTCAACATTTAAAGCAAGTATCAACTTGGGGACTAAAATCAATGTTCAAACATATATTAACTATTATTAATACTTGAACCATATATATAAACTTTGAACCATGCAGCATAGTAATATCAAGTACTTAATTACAAATATGAAACCCGAATAACCTAAGGTTTTGAATAGCTAGAAATCTAAGTACACAATAATTTATTAAATTTAATTATTGGAAAACTTAAGTACTAACCATAAACAGATGTAACATCTCATGGCGGCTCAAGTGAGAACTAGTTTCTTCAATAATGTTAAGAAGTGAATCTAACACATCATTAAACACCTTAGAATCACCTTTTGAAACTCTTGAATGCATTCTTTCTTCAATTATTCCATCAATAATCTCAAACAACTTCTTAAAATAACTAGTCATCCTGGCATGAGCACGTTGTGGATCAAATGGACGCAGAATGGGAAAGAAGTCTGCAAAATTAGCCCTTCCAGCTTCTTCCACGGCACCCCAGATAATGTTCTTAAACTCTTGAGACTTATCAGATGTAAAATGACACAAATCCATAGAGAAGAAAGTGTTTGAAATTGAATTAAGGACTGTTGTAAAGACAACCTCACCAATATCAAGAACTGCACCTTCTTTGCATTTTTCCTTCACATAATCCAACAATTCTTGCACCTTTTGTTGGCGAATGATTTGTGTGGAGTCAAGCATTTTAGTGGAGAATACTTTTGTAGCACAAATTCTCCTAAGGTTCCTCCATTGAGCTGATGGAGGCAGCCACACAATTGAGTATTTGTGATGGTCATGTGTTTGAACTGTGTGTGGGATTGTCCTATTAGAAAAGACTTGGCCATTTTCATGCAGCACTTGCTTTGCTACTTGTGGAGATGAGATAACTATGGTGGTTATGCTGCCTAGTTTTAGAGTCATTATAGGACCATAAATTTTGGAGAGTTTGGTGAGTGCCTTATGAGGGTCTTTGCCAAGTTGCAAGATGTTTCCTATGATAGGAAATGGGTTTGGCCCAGGTGGGAGCTTTATACATTTTGGGGTTTGGTTGAATAATCTAAGAATGAAGATGAGAATGCTTCCACACACAAAGGTAATCAGTAGCAGAAGGTGATTTTGGTTGTCCATGGTTTATGGTTTTGCCTTTTCCCTTTGGTTATATATACTTCAACTTTTTTGAGATGAGAAATAACATTGTATAAAATTACAATAGGAAAATATTTTCTCATGTAGTAGGAGAATTGTTTTCCCCTACTAGTGACCCTTCGATTTTCGTGCAATATTTTCTTTTACTTTTTTATTTTTTTAATAGATGTGGGCCCCACATAAGATGTGTCTATAACATGAGAAAGTTTTCTCCTACTGCATAAGAAAATCGAAACCCAATTACAATACACAAACTTATCAAGAGAACTTTTTCCATATCTAAATGAGTGGCAGAGAAGTGACTTGAAAGTATCTATTAGAAAGTATCTATCTATGTATTTATATATAGGGGAAGGATATTGTAATAACCAAGTTGTGTTACTATCAAGTTATTACCAATCAATCTCACCGTTAGATTGATTATGTTGATTCAACGGTTATATTTATTTTCATCTTTGTATGGTCATGATTTCCCAAGTTTAATACTTTATATTTATTTTCACCTTTGTATGGTCATGCTTTCACTTTAAATATGGGGAATCATGACCATACAAAGATGGAAATAAATATAATCGTTGGATCAACATAATTGATCTAATAGTGAGATTGATTGGTAGTAATGGTAATAACACAACTTGGTTGTTACAATATCTTTCCACTTATATATAATAGGCCAAAATATAAGTTACCCCCTTGAACTTTGACCCTGTTTTAAATTATCCCCTTGTATTTTTAATTGTTTCAATTAACCCCCTGTACTTTATAATTGTTTCAAATTAACAATTCTGTTAAAAAATTTACAAATTCTGTTAAACCTCCTCACATGCCCTAAGCGCCAAATCTCAAAAAAAAAATCTCTCTTTTCTTCTAAGTTCAGATCATGTTTCGGATACTGGAGAAGATGCTATAGATTCATATTCGTTTGGGTTTAATCACAATGGTGCGGCAAACAATCCAGAGCATTACCACTTCTCTACTTTTCATTAGGCCATGAATTGAATTGATGATGATGTTCTTGACATTATCATCAATTCAATTCAATTATTAAAGTCCCATGCACTAAAGTCTAAAAGGTTGGTTGCATAATGGGAGAAGACAAATTTTCAACAAATGACAAATGACAATGGTGATATTTTGAACAAATGACAGAGGGATAAGAACTGGTGGGACATATATATTTCAGAAGGGGGAGATATTTGAAGATATAAAAACGACAAGTGTTGAAAAAAAAGGCATCACAACAAGGAACAAATCTCTGGTACAATGAAAATAGGTACATAAAGGAAAAAATGGGGATATGAAAAAATATTTTCCACAAGAAGGAAAAAGTCAGAAGATAATATTATCAACATGGGCAGGAAATGAAAAAAAAAAAACAATAAATGAAAATGGGAGACATGTGATCTTGGCAGCAAACCAAAGGGATGAAGGGGAAGCAAGAAGGAAATAAGAGAAGCCGGAAATAAAAAGAGGGGTGAAACTTATGAAGGAAAAAAGATATATAAAAGGGGATATTTCAAAAAAATCCAATAATTTCCCTCGTAATTATTTATCCCCTTTCTAAAATTTTGAATCATTTATTCTCCTGATTTAAAGTTTTTTATCATTTATCCTCCTTAGTGAGGAGGTAAGTGATAAAGAAATTTTAAATCAGAGGTAAATGATAAAAAAAATTAAATAAAAATATAAATGATTCCAAAAAATTTGTGGGGTAAGTGATAATTAAAAAACTCGAAAGGGTTTTTTTTGAAGTTCCCTATATAGAAAAAGAAAAAGAAGATACGTGGAAGTCTAGCAGGGGGTGGCATAAACGTAGGGTAGAAAAAGAGATGAATGGAGAAAGTTGAACATTTAGTATGCTAGATGGATCAATCTCAATATTGCTGAATTATCATATATTAAAAATATAAAATGAAATCATTCACTTCTGGTATTCTTTTACAAGTGGTAAGCTTCGTATCCCATATTATTATATATTTCTCGGGGGCGTTTGCTTGAGAAATTTTTTTATTAATGATAGGAAAATAATATTTATAGGAAAATGGTAGGAAATGATAGGAAACTGAGTTTGGTAGAAAAATATAAAAAAAATTGTTTGGTAGGAAAAAATTTAACCGGAAAAATTAAGTAACTTTTATAAAGTCTATGTTTGATTGTAGGTAAAATATAGATGAAAAAAACAAAAAAACCAACCAACAAAATCCCAAATAGCCATGCAAATGGGGGAATAGTAGAATACCACATCTAAAGTGGGAATATTTGTCCATTAATTTTGATCCAAATAACCATGCAAATGGGATACCTAGCAAACTCATTTAGGTGGGCAAATTTGAAATCTTGTCAACCAAATATGTACACCCAATTTCCCCACTTCACATTTCCCTATCATTCTCCTCAAAAACCTTCGACCAAACACCCAAGTCATCTTTGAGCCTTGAGGCTTGAACCATGATCTGAACTATTTGGTAAATATCCGATAGTGTCACTTTCTGAGAGTTGAATTGTTTGAGAGTTTCATGCTCTAATTCACCACGCTGCAATTTGTAGACATATAGGATGTGTTTTGGAGTCATTATTAATAGGGAAAGTGGAATGAAGGGGAAAGTTTTATTTATTTCTTATTCTAGTTTGTAAGTTTAAATAAGTGGGAAGAATTTTTGTAAAATCCTCAACTACTCTTATCATCCTTATAATTAAATTTCTCCCAATTTGAGGAGATTAGAGGGGAATTTTTTACTTCCAAACAAAGAGAAATGAATAGATCACAGGAGGCAGAAATTTTTTTAGAATAGTAGGGAAATATAATTGATAGAGAAATGATTGGAAAGATGGATAAAGTGAAATAGGTAGAAAAATGTAAAAAAAAAAAGTTGTTTGACGGGGAAAACTTTATTGGGAAAATTAGGTAGCTTTATGAAATCAACAATGCATTAAAAGTGAGATAACCGGTTTTTCGAAAATCCCACCTTCAAATTGGGTTTTTGAACGGTGAGGATATCTATGTTTTTCATAAATCCATACTTCCTGGATAGATGGATTTTTGGAGAAAATATGTTGAAACAAACATGATGTTTCTAAACGCCATGCTTGAGAAAGATAGATATCCTCCAAAAACCATCCCAACCAAACACCACCTTATTTCTCCCCTGTGAATCCCTTTCCTTCATATACAAACTCTGAAACACACCGAAACTCTAGTTCATTTTGGATGTGTCTGGGAGTTTGGAACAAAAGGAAGAAAGAGAGGGGAAAGAATGGAAAAAAAGTTGAAGAGTATTTTATTTCTTTTATTAGAGAGTTAAAAATTCTTCTCAAATCTCCCAAATTTGGGGAATTCTAATTTTAAGTATGAAAAATGTATTAGAGGGTTTTACAAAAATCTCATATTCTATTTCTCCTTTTTTTTTTTTAAACTCGGACAGGGTAAGACATAAATAAAACATTCTAGTTCCTTCTCTTTCCTTCTTAATAGAAATAATAATAATCAATTAACAAAAAAATAAAAAAAAAAGTTTACTATAAGTGACTTTCTTATTTAACTTAATTATTATTCCTATTTGATTATGTATTTACTTCTTTAGAAATAATACACATTGTTTAAAAAAAAATTACACATTAAACAAGAACAATTCAAAAATTCTAATAAATATCTTAATATTTTTATTAATATCATTTTTGTTATGTTTGTACCTTTTGCAAAATAGTAAAAATAACAATGATAACAATAATAAAAATCAGCTTAATCATAGGGGCTTATTATATGTGGTTTACATGATTACATCTGTTATTTGTGTAAATAAATATGCTGTAAATTTAATTAAAAATACGTTGATATTTGTGTAACATCTTCCTAAATTTTAAGTTAGAAGCTATTAATGTAACATCCCCGTCTCGAGCCGGTTCAATTAACATACATATGATACAACAGAAACAGCGGAAAACTTAAACTTACGAAAATACGAGCTAACTTTTCTTTTTCTCTTTTAATGTTCATAAGGCGTTAACGAAAATCGGGCAGAGTAACCTCTGTAAATCGGATAACCGGGGATTTCCCAATCCCACTCATAAGAGTTCCTGATAGACAGTTTCAACAATATTTATATCCAGAAGTACCAGTCATGCAATTATAAGCAGATACCCATCCATGGGCGCATGCAAAACTTGGCTCCGTGCCACTAATCTAACAGCATGCAATCCAAGACATAAGCATAACTGAATACTACATAATCATATCAACATGCCTGAATACAAAAATGTACATGCATCAAACTGAAGGACATGTACAGAACATATACAGGCCATATACAGAGTGAAAGATCAGACATAATGATCCCCAAAATAACTTAAATCTAAACTACATCAACACACTCCAAAAAAGTAGTAGCCTACAGCCACTCAAAATCCGATCAGTCGAACGTCTCAGCCACGTGCCGCGTCTCTGCCTGCTGAGGGTTCACCGGCAGTCTGGGAACCTGAAATCATGTCCCCAAAGAGGGGTGAGATTACAAATCTCAATAAGCTCCAGGTTTATAGAGAATTCTCCATACCCCTGGCTCACTCCTGCATGAAAGTCAGATACAGAGTATACAGATACAACATATAGCAGATATCATAACTGAGCAGAACATATAATCATATCATAACAGAGACGTGCGCCGTCATTTCCAAGGGATGGCCCCAAACGGAAATAGAGTAACTCAGAGGTGTACACTGTCAATCTCAGGCAAAACCCAAGAAGACATCCGTGTACCAAAAGTCAATACATAAATCATATCAGAATCAGTCTTATCATATCATGTCATATCATATCATATCATCAAATATCTCTATATGGATGCACCTATACAGAGTGTCTACACAGTCATATAGTCCAACCATAGTCTACTAACTATGGTGGAGCACTCAAGTAGGAAAAGACTCCTTAAACATAGAGCTTACCTCTTGAAGCTTTATCGATCTGCTTACTTGTGACACAAGTTACTTTTTTTTTTTTTCTTCAAGAGATTTCAATCTTTTTCAGTCCCTAGCGCACCTAGAGAAAGAATCCAAAATACAAATCAATAAAATGTTATCATGCCTATATTTTCACAAGGCAACCATTTTCTCGCTTCATTTCGTTTCTTTATATTTTTGCCATTCATATGCCAATACACAAGTCTAGACCACCTTTACTCGTTAGCGTTCTTTAATTTAATCAAGTGTTCACTTGAGAATTTTCAACATAGTTCATGTCATTTTCTTTAGAAGACCGTGTTCCCACCCTTAGGGAGTTAAGATCTTTTTCACCATTTTTCAAGCCATCTAACTTATTAACTCATCACTTTCATGCATAAAAAAAAAAACTACACATTTTATTAAATAAAATGTAACAAAATCCATTTCTTTAACTCCCCTAAAAATCGAAATCTCCAAGGAAATATGCAAAAGGGTTCTTTTCTTTTTAATTATTATTTCATAGCTTAATTATCAACTTAAACATGGATTTTCCCACTTTGGCCTTCTCACTAAATTCACCAAACTTCTACTCACTCCAACACATTATGCTCTCATAATACATCATCTAAAATTTTGCCCAATGCCCCCCATTCAACCCATCATGGCCGAACCT